>JASSUY010051684.1:0-16939 GCA_032466535.1 Forpus xanthops | reverse complement strand
AGATACTGGAAGGCTGCTATGAGGTCTCCACGCAGCCTTCTCCAGGCTGAACAGCCCCAACTTTCTCATCCTATCTTGTAATATAAAAACTGATTCACAAACAATTTAAATAGATCTTCAAATAATTTTGATAATCTTTCTTTCAGTTCCCATCACACAACCAGAGTCCGAAGTGTAGAAGGTTGGTGAGGCATAGCACTGTGACAAACAATTAAGAACACTGGAAATGTAATGTTAGCTAAATGAATTGCTGCACATTTTTTGGTTTAATTTAATAAGCTCTGTCTCTGAAGTAAAGGGAAAAAAAACAACATGAATACATAAAAAAAAGCCAACCCACAGGTCCAGACTTAGCTATTCAGTAGCTTTCTGTCCTTCTCAACCCTTTCCAGGTTTTCCTTTTTGTTGTATTTTTTTTGCAGGGAATTTCAAGTCTTAAAGAGATATGCAGTTCAAAGAGGATAAGAGTTTTACACACTGTATTTGCTATTTGCAAATTAGAAAAACTAGAAAAAGCTAGAAATCAGAAAAACTAAAATTAGAAACTAGAATTAGAAAAACTAGAAATTAGCTATGTACGGTGACTTTATGATATCCAAAGTGGATTGCTAAAGCTTTGTATTTAGTGTCTTAATAACTGTTTTATACATGCATATATTCATTCATCTAACATTGCTGTTAAAAGAGATTATTTGTTAGAACAGATCTTATGTCCTTTTATGAGCATGAGAAGAAACAGTGAAAACTGAGTCATTGATGTGTACCAGTTGTTGGTAAACAGTTATTATTTTGTGCAATGCTGGGCACACTTTAGATTTCAAAGCCTACAGCCCCAGATATTTTTCTTAACAATTGTTTAACCTTCAAAATTTAACTACAAATCTCTGAGGAAACAAGCAAACAAACATACAGACTACTTCCTAGCTGCTTCTCATGTTAGTATTCTCACTCATATATATTTTAATGGTGTTTTCACTTATGTTCTACAAAATTTAAGTCACAACATAATATTCTTTTTTTCAACCAGTCGATTCTGTCCTTCTTGGTAACTTTTCTCTGCATTATTGTGTATGATGGGATGTCCAATAAATTTACTAAGCTTATAAAGCAAAGCATAGTCCCTGTATGGATACACATGTCCTATAGGTACTGTGACCCTCTTCACTTGGTGATCCCTTAGACATGAGCAGTCTTGATTTCACTGTCATGGTGGTTTGCCTCTTATGGCCATTTCTCCTATGACTTCTTTAACTTTCCTCTTGCCTCTCATATGACTAGCAGCATGTCTGTCATGTGGCAGCTTCACATTTGGTTGTGCAATGGCATCAGTTAGATGCAATTACATCACATCATACTGTGCAACTTCTGTGCATACAGTCATATAAGCAGATGCGTCATTTTTATATCCATCATGTGAGGGACAGTGTGACCTGATTTTTGGTCTTACGAAGTTGGTCTTCTGGTCAAGTAAAAGTATTTCATTGAATATTAGCATAAAAAACTTTGTGGCTTCCTGAGCCATATGTAGGTCTGTATATAAGGATTTTTGCAGCTGAATCTAACATGGAGGATGGGGAAAACATCAGAAGACATGAAAAGAAAAATGATCAAAAGAGTAATTCAGTTCATGACTGTGTAGTTCAGTAGTGTATATCAAAGAAATGGTACACCGTGAACTGAAATTTGAGCCTGCTTATTTCAGCCATGTGTAGTTAAATAAACAAGACACTTTGAGACACTGTCTAGACTTAATTAAATACACTTGCCCACTTGCCAGAGTGCTCTGCTTAGATTTTAAAAACATTTCTATCACTAGTTCATTGTCTGCTCCTACAAACTGTTTCACACATAATCAAGTTGCATGTATCTGACTGTGAGATTTGTTATATTTTTCTCAAAAGGTGAAAATGCTGACTAGGAAACCAGCAAACAGAATACAGAACACTAACAGCAACTCCAGACTAAATACATGAGGCAGAAGTGCATACACAGCTCAGAATTGGCAAATAATAAACCCAAGTATTTAGGCTACACACATAAGTACAAGCCTGCCTGAAAAGACATGGAAGCAATATAGTAGACTATTGCTTCTCAAGGAATTGTAGTGTTTAGAGGATTGAAAAAGGGGAAAACTTTAACAGGAAAAAAATTCTGCTGAGCTGCAACTGATCAGTATTGCATCTGAAAAAGAATAGATTATTTACATAAGGGAAACACTTTTACATAAGGAAGGCACTTCCATTCCAGAAATAGTGAAATAGTTACCAAGCAGGTGACAAGGAAGTAAGAAGGCAAAATTGATTGTATATGCTGGCAATTTTATCCATAATATTAGAGTATCTGAACTACATGTGTAATTTAATATACTTGGGAAAGAATGACAGCTTGTAATAATGTCATGGTAAAAGACTTGGAATTGTCAAAAGACTGTTTCTATTACATTTTAGGAGATATAAAGTACTTCAGAGTCAAAGCAAGACTCCAATCCTACTTATGATTCATGTAACAAGATGTCAGGGTTTAAGCCCAGCTATTAACTTGCTCCCGGAGGGATGGGGAGAAGAATCAAAAGAATGTAACTCCCACAGGTTGAGATAAGAACAGTTCAGTAACTAGGGTATAACACAAACCACTGCTGCTACCACCAATTATAATAATGATAAGGGAAATAACGAGGGAAGAGTATACAACCGCTTACCACCTGCTGACCAGTGACTGAGCAGTGATCTAACTCTTCTGGGTAACTGCCTCCAGTTTATATAGTGGGCATGTTGTGCTGTGGTATGGAATACCCCTTTGATTAGTTTGGGTCAAGTGCCCTGTCGCTACTTCCTCCTAGCTTCCCTTTCTCCATTGCAGAGCATGAGACTCGGAATTCCTTGGTCAGACCAAACATTACTGAGCAGCAAGTAAAAACGTTGGCATTATCAACAAAAAATATTGGTGTTATCAGTGCTCTTCCCAGGCTGAAAGTTGAAAACACAGCACTGTTCCAGCTACTAAGAAGAAGAAAATTTACTGCTACTGCTGAACCCAGGACACAAGGGCTTTTTGTTTTCCATGGGGAAAAGTGGAATTCTGTACATAAGGTTTTTGAATAATGAGCAGATGACATGTAGTAAGTATATATTTTTGACCTGTTTCTTAAAAAAAAAGTCAAAACAAAAAAAAAAAAAAAAAACAAAACAACCACTTAATCACTTGTTCCTCCAAATCAAAAATATGATGGAATTATTTCCATCTAAAAAGAGGCAAATAGTTAAAGAAATATGGAAAAGGAAGATTGTTTTGCTACTAAGAAGGAAGTAATTCTAGGAGACATGCTTTTTCAATGCTTTTATTAAAAAAATAAATGCTCAGTTTACTTTTTGGGTTCTCTTTGGCATATAGGATATCTTCAGGGGAAACAAACTTTTTTATGTAATAGAAAACATACTGGGCATTTAATCTGAAAGGAAGAAAAAATTGGAGGAGGATGACTAGAAATTCTAAACAACATGGGGAGAAGCTAAAAATTTAGATTATATGAAACATAACCAGAGAAAAGAACGAAAATAGTAAATAGGAAAATAGGAAGTCAATAAGGGAAAGGAAAAAATAATGAGGCATGCAGCAAATAAGGCAAATGTGCTAATTTATCTCAAGATATTTAAGTCCATCTCTGGAATACATGGATTGTTAAATACAAGGGAAAAAGACCAAACCCAATATTTTTTGGATTCTGTAAGGTAAGTGGGGCATAAAATGTAACTTTCAGTAAGGATTCTGAGAAATTAAAGGAGTTTCAATTAGGGAGGTCAACACATGAATTAGTTTTCTAAGAAACAAGAATTCAGCTTTGTCTGCCAAGTAGGACATTTGCATAGATATTGTGTCTGGTATTTTGCTGTAATGACATGAAAGAGAAGTCTCAGTTTGGTAATTAAAACGAACAAAAGCTGAAAAGAAACATTTTAAAAATGAGAAAGGGATTTCAGGCATGATGCATGAGAATGTATAAATACATGATTTTATAAAAGTATAGTAAGGATTGCTGAAACTGAGTGTTAATAGCTCTTCCACTAGTAACTTGGTGAAAAACAAACAGAAGGATAGTTCTTGCTTTATCTCATTCACAAGCAGAGAATTACAGAGGTGTAAAAAGAAATCCAGCAACCTGCAAGGAAGGAGTCATGCAGGGTTTTCAGCTTCTGTCCTGTACTGTCATATAGTAGATTAGCAAAATGACAGTTTACCAATAAAACTGAATAATCGCATTCTAGGACAGCAAGAGCAATATGAAGAAATATGAAATCCATTCGCTGGGCTTTGTCATCTGCTGGTAATTGAAAGTGTGCAGTTAGCTGACTCCTAATTAAAAAAAAAAAAGAGGGAAAAAAATGCTAGCTAGTGACATTTTATGATAATATGACCTTAATTTAGTGTCTGTGCTGGCCATGCCCAGGTAGCTAAAAATACATTATACAAACCTGAGTTCTTTGAAAGGTTGATGAATAGCAGACAAGAAAAGCAATGCTCAAAATGTAGGATTTTAATTACCACCTTCTTCATCTGAAAACATTACTCTCACATTTTGTCATGGTTTAGACCCAGCTAGCAACTAAGCATTGCACAGCCACTCACTCACTCCTCCTCTCACCCACAGCAGGATGGGGGAAAAGAGAATTGGATAGGTAACACTGAGAATGAGTTGAAATAAGAACAGTTTAGCTATTGAGACAAAATATTGTTGCAATGAGTATCATACATAATGAAAAGCCAAATAGCAAAGAAAGAGAAAATATAACACAAGATAGACAAGTGATGCAAATTGAAACAATTGCTTACCACCAACTGAACAGTGTCCAGTCAGTCCCTGAGCAGTGTCCCCGCAGCCAACTTTCCCCCTAGTTTATTGCTGAGCATGACATCACATGGCATGGAATAACCCTTTGGACAGTTGGGATCAGCCGTCTTGGATGTGCCCTCTCACAGCTTCTTTTACACCCTGAGCAGGGTGGTGTAAGGACCAGAAAAGGCCTTGACCCTGTGTAAGAACTGCTCCGCAATAACTAAAACATCCCTGTGTTATCACACTGTTTCTGACAGGAATCCAAGACATAGCCCCATACCAGCTACGATGAAGAAACTTAACACTATCCCAGCCAAAAATCAGCACATGCTCCTATATTGCTATGGCCTTTTCCATTTAGTGATATGAGAATAAAAATATATTTTGATTTCAGTTTGAAATCATGCAATAAAGTACTGATGGTCTTGTGTAAAAAAAAAAAAAAAAAACTGACAGTAGGCTTCTGTAAGAGTCAGTAATCTGCATAACATACACAAAAAATAAAGGGGCAGTGATCATAATCATACACTAATGAAGTCAAAAGATCCAGGTCTGTTTATCATTTTACAGGTAAAAATTAGGTTGGTTCATGAGAAGTTGACAGTGGCTTAGAAAAAGTCATTGAAGATGCCATCACCTTAGAATTTTTAACTACTACCATATTTTATCTTAATTATAATAATGAGATACATATCTGTATAACATGGAAATTATTTGTCAGGTATGTTAATATAGAAGAAAAAAGGTACAAAATTAGTAGTGTTTTAAGAGTGTTTCAATTGATCAGTCAAGCACAGGACATAAAAAGCACTCATATCTAAGGGAGCAGACAAGTACTTATTTTATTCACAAAGCACAGTCACCTGGATAAATAACAAATATAGTCATTTTCCAGAAGTATGACTGATTCTGTCTATGTGCTTTGGGAGACTTAATGGGAGAGTGTGGTTATAGGTATGTTACATTTCACCAAAAAGAGTGATGATTTTTGATGGAGGTGGTAAAGCAGAGTTTCTCTCTGAGAGTGTTTTCTGGGGTATAAAGTAAGGAAAAGATTATGAATGCCTTACTGCCATCTTCTCTATGAGAGCATAGCAGCTATATCAGGTTTTGAGAAGGTGAAAAAGTGCATTCTGGTTTAACCTTAGCTGGATATAACAAGTCTCTCTTTTGAACACATTTATAAGAAGTAGAGTTAAAGAGAGAAAGGTTCTTTTGAAAGTTTGGGTAGGAATATCCATTTTACTTTAACTTGGATTTAGTTAAAGTGATTTTAAAATGTGTTAGTAACTGCTTGTCGCTAATATGTTATGAACATAAGGGTAGGACAAAACTGAACCTTGTCTCTCAAGCAGTGTTTGGGCATCTAGAACATGCTAGATGATATATCTAGATTACTCTAGATAATAGAGTAAGTCTCAATTTCATCTGCATAGAGACAGCACCATAAAGATGAGAAAAGTAGGTATGAACTTCTTATGCAAGAAATTCATTTTGATGCCTGCAAACTATTTTTTTTCCCAGCTGTATATACTTCCTAGTTATTGTGTTATTGATAGTTAAGGTATGCAGAAATTAGATCAGCTGAAGCACCTTTAATGTGTAGATAGTTTGTTATTTGAATAACAGCAATTTTTGATCAATGTGTAGAAATCAAAGATTGTAATGGTGTACTATCATGAATAAGTACTACTACAAAACTATTACTGATTTATCTTGAAAATAATGGCACATTTCAACGAGTTTCTGTAGGATACAAGAGTAACATATTTTAAACAAAAGTAGTGAATTACACTCAGTGATATTAAAATGTGTTTGTTATAAACAGAGATTTCCTACAGAATAGTATTCATGACATAGTGTACTTGACTAATCAAGTTCTAATTCTTTTCTACACAGAGTAACTTTCCTTTAAAAACAGTACACAATTTATAGTAGCCATAAATTACAACTCAACAGATAAATTGTGCATATTTTTATAGATTGTAGTAACCCTGGCAATTGAAGTGTAGCTTTTCTTTTTATTTTCCTCCTTTTTTTTTTTTTCTTTTTTTTTGTATGTATGTTTTGGTTTTGCGCTTGTTTCCTCCTGGATGGCTTTCCTTCATCAAAACCTCATTGGTTTATGCTCCCAGAGAACTTCCAAGCTATTAAAGAAAGTGGTGGTGTTTCACACGCTATAGTTTTGATCAAGTGTGGCCATTTAAAGGTTGCATGCATAACAGACCATAAAACCAAATGCTTGTTGCTCTGGGCATGTGACTTCCGGCATCATGAAGGCATCAGCAAGACAAGAGGATAGCACTTGTTGTGCCAGGTCATGTAGTTCTTAAACAATGCTGTTATTAATCTAATTTTGTGTTCTCAGAATACAGTTTTTTAAAATTATATAATCTTTTTGATACAAACCTTTTGGTCTTTAATATATCACTTAATACCAAGGTCCAAGTCACTGTTGAAGATTTATAGCTCTGATATATTCTTTTGCTTTCCCAGTCAATTTTTTCAGATCACTTCTCTACCTTTGATGCTCTCTTTGTGAAATATAGTTGCTGTTATTCATATTGTCTGAGGATCTGTGAGGATCTGTGAGGGTGTTTTATTCATTAATGTTTAGAGAGTCATGTGCTAAACTCTGAAGTAGTTATTTATATGGTATATATGGGTATATAAATGAGCAGTCCCACTGTATACACTGCTTAGTATTATCTGTATCACTATTTATTTTTTGGTCTTTGGAAGATTATGAAAGTGAATTTTTATGTAGCCAACATATATTTTCTTTAATTTTTAAAAGTTTGATGTTCTTCCTGTTCACCAGCATCAAACTGTGCTCTAATGAGCTTGCTATATTATAAATCTCTTTAGTTTGTGTTTTCTTTATATTAGTTATGAGTTTTACAAAATGTTCATTTGTGGGGTTGTTTGTTGTTTTTTTTTTCTTCACAGGACAGAAAATTTGAAAACCAACTTTTATTTTGAAGAGTGTATATTTTCTTGGTTTGCCCACATTGCAGTTATCATGCCATGTCACTTTTTTTTTCTTGATAAATTCGGGAATAGAGTTCAGGGTAACAGTAATACAGTACCCATTAACATTGTGGCTGTAAAACTTTCAGTAGAATTGCACTTTTGTCACTATTTCTGGAGGGTGCATACTGTGTTGGATGCAGGGGACAGAAACTCTTCCTTTATAATGAAAGCTCTGCCAAAAACTTATATGATATTGCGCACATACTGTTAATAAACAGCATATTAAGGAGGTTCATGGAAGGAAATTATACCACACAGAAAAGAGTGTTTAACTGCTTCCATAGGTGGAATATGAAAGAGATTCTTTGCTTTTTCTTCCAAAGCAAAACTGAATGGAGTGTTATCCACTTTTGTTTCCTCAAATGAACAAAATAGCAGAAAACGTCTTCTTTATTTTGTTATTTTTTGTAGTGGGTGCAAAAGGATATAGTATGAAAGTCAAAGAATGAAGTAGTAGTTGCTGTGATTTACAGATTTTTTTAAAGAAGAATATTTAAAACTTTTTTTTCTTCACATATTTGCTTGTCTCTCCCCTAGTTGACTGTAGTGCTGTTTCCAGTGTTTCAGCTTCTGAGCTGAGAAATGAGGCTGTGGGAGGAATGAACACGTCTTTGAACAGAGGAATGAGAAGAACCAAAATCACCATACAGAAAAATTATCCATAATGACCAAAGGAATTATATGCTCTTTACTTGGGTACTGCATACTTACATCCCACTGTTCTGAATGAAAGGAGTACTGGATGTCCTGGAACCTGTTATCTACAGTGACCATATGCAGAAAAAGGAGCTATAGGAAATTTCTAGGTTTATAAAAAGCATTCACAGAATTCAAATTGCATTAGATCCTCGAAGCAAATTCACCCCAAATCTCTGTTTAAATCGTGAAATTTGCTGCCCTGAATATGTATAATGTTTTTCAATCTTTCTAGTGTAACAAATGTGAAAAATCAAGTATCAGTTTTTAGGAAATTAGGGACTTGAGTTTATTTCAGGTGAAACTGATGTGTACTGGTTCCTTTTTCCCCCCTTCAAGCTACTTTTTCTTCTGAAATGCCATTTTAAAATGTCTTGAGATCCTGTGATCACAAAGGTTTGTTTTATAGCTCATTTCATTACATTAAAATGTATTTGACAAAAATGGAAGGAAAAGGGGCAAATTATTTGTTGGGCTTTTTTCAGCATAATTTTCACATAAGTTTCTTCTCATTTTCCTTTTTCTTGATCAACTTTGGCAAAGCAAAGGGAGCTAATGAACTCACAGAGATGAATTATAGACAATTGTCATGCCATTGACTTAATGACTTATGTGAATCCAAAAATTTTTCACTATCACAAAGTCTTCCCCATACTGCTTTTTCCTGATGCTTGCCCATTCTCGTCTGTTCTGCATAATAGAAAACATGGGTGTGGAAGGGGAAGTTTGTTACAATTTAGCCTCTGATTCTTACTTTTTGTTCCTTTTCTTTTTTTGGTGGCGTTATTGCAGTCTGTGTGAAAGTTCAATTTTTCAAGTGTATGTTTCTAGCCTCTTTAAGAAGCCTAAGCAGATTTTTATGTCAGATACACTGATAAAAATCTGTAACGATACCTTGCTTGTCCTTGGTGCTTGACTAGATGTCTATCTGTGTACCTGAAATACAGAATATTTAACCTTTTTAATTATTTTTTTTTCCTAAAGGTCTGCTCAAGAGAAAGTCACTTGTCAATTCCTGCTGGCAAGTTTGCTTGCAAAAATTTTGCAAGTTTGCTTCCCAAACTCAGTTTGCTGAGTGCCAGTTTAACAGTGCGGTGTCAGGTCTGTTTCTGTTAATTGAATTAAAGATTGCTACCAAAAAAAAAAAAAAAAAAAAAAAGCTAAAAAAAGCCCAACTGAAAACAGACCCACATGATGGGCTCTAAGTGGCTACAAATTTTTTATTACAAAACGAAAGCACAAATTGGGAGATAAAATTCCTCAGTGGTGACTGAAATATATTTACAGAAGGTGGGACTGTAAGTTATATGAGATCAGGAACATTTTGCTTTAGTTTGTCCCACTCCCAACATTAATTTTGTTTTCTTCCAAGCTCCAAAGTATCTGTTCAAACACAAAAAAGCACATATGCCTCCTAGAGAAGATTCTGTTTCAAGCAATGTCATAACCCAGCCACACTGGTTATGCAACATTTGACATGCAACACTTTCCCTAACCTTCTCCTTCCTCTGTGAAGGAGGTGGAAGTATTAGGCTCCTCTGGGTAATTTCTGCTCAGACAAACTAATTCCATTGTCCATTAGTCATGTTTACATCAGTCTAATAGCTAATAACTCATGTGGAACTCTGTAACCATCTTTAATCTTGCTCTTCATCCAAACCCGTGCTCCAGGAGCCCAGCTTTCTCTGAATATTAATGGTGATGAGTAAGTGCACTGTCAGGCTTCTACTCACAGAAACGGAAATAGACACAAGGTCAGCCCTTTCAGACCAGCTCTCTGGAGGGACATATGGTAGTCTCAGGTAGCCCCTCTTCCTAAGGGGAAGAACTGGGTAGCTCACATGGAGTCTCAAAATAGTGATTGTTCTCATGCAACCCATGAACTAATCAAATTTTCACTTCTGAAAATGCTGGAGATAGAGGTAGAGAGAATTGTGACTGATGAAAACTCTGCTGTCAGCTCAGTGGTAGACTGTTTACAACCATGTGAGTCTTTTTTTTTTTTTTTTGTGGTAAAATTATCTTACAGAAGATTTCTGAATCCCAGTAAGCATACAGATATCAAAGGATGCTCAAAGAATGAAGTAAACCATGGGTGACATACTGTGAAAAAATTACTTTTAAATACTTTTCTGGTTGACTTAAATGTTTCAGAGTACCAACAGTATTACAGAGCAATAATTATTTTTATATTAAATTGGTAAAATAGTTGAGTATTTGAAAGTATGAACAGCTACTATAATTCTCATGCTCATTTATGTAGACAGCACAAAAAAGATGTTATTCTCAATACAACAATGTCAAAAGACAGCCTTAACCTTAGACACTAATGAATAAGAGAGATTGAAGTAGGGGGAGGAACTTATTTAGGTAGTTTCTATTCAGCAGCATAAATCTGCTCTATTGTTACAATCAGAATGAGTGGAGTGTAAGCAACTGCAGGGTAAGTGATCACGCTTTTCTTCCTAGACAGTGCTCAAAAAGCCTATCTTTCTCTACTGAGTAAGAATGATGTGCAAGTATCCTGTCAACCTTCAGTTCAAGGAATCTGAATGAGGTCAAGAGAAGGCCTTTCTAAGGACTTTGTAATTTATGCAGTCCTGAAATGCTGAACTTCTGTATAGGGATGTTACTACTTTATTTATTTATTTTGTTTAAAAAAGAACCCAAACTCCTCCAACATGAATATTTGGTCACGTATGTCTGTCAAGAACAAAAATGAAGTTTGGGATCAAAATCATCCCTACACTATGTACAGGTACTTTGTTCTGCAGCATCCTTTTTTATCCATTCCAGTGTAAAATCTTGGAGTCTGAAATAGGCAACCATAATAATCTGCAAACAGATGATGGTTAATTTGATAAAAAGAAAAATAGAGGTATATAATGAGATCTGTGAATTTGTGGATTATGTCTTGATGGAAGCTGAAAGCAGTCTGCCAACTCAGTGTTTAAAACTTAATGACTGCATCACCATAATGTAAAGAACAATCACAAATATGAGTAGGCATAATGGACATAAAAATGTTCTCATCCATTTACATTGTTCATTTACATACAAAATCTCCTTTCTTTCCTTTTTTCTTTCAAAACTATTAATAGTTTTCTTCAAAGATCTAGTTCATTATAAAACTGGTAGCTGGTAAATAAACTTTGGGTTCAAATCCAGAATTGATTTAGCAGTATAAAAAGTCAAAGTAATTTTATGCAACTCCACTAGTGCTTGAACTAAATTTTTTTTGTGTATGAAGCTGGCACTTTATTCATTATTCTTTGAAGTTGTTGGTTAGTAGTCAAGGAATTGGTTTTTAATCATTGAAAAGTTTTGTGAATGACTACAGAATAGAATTAAAATATGGAACAAGAACATAGAGGAAGATTTTAGTCTTTACTAAGGCTATATTAGATACAGAATAACATGACTGATTTTTCTTGCTTTTTAAAACTGATATCAGAAAATGACACTTTCCAGCACTTTACATTTCTTTAAAATAGTGTAATGATGTATTACCTTAGTGGATAAAGAATGAAATACAGAATGATATTCCTAATTTAGACAATAGGGAGGAAGGAGAGTATGGGTAATATACTTAAAAGAAAAAAAAAATCAAAACCCAAAAGAACCCAACCCCAAAAAACAACAAAAAAAGCAAACCAGAGGGTAAAATTCAGTAAGGATTAAAATCTGTTAAGTATTTTTTCACTATATTTTGGTACAGAATTAAGTTTAATCTCTTCAACCCAATTACCTTTATTGTTTGCCTTTTTTTAGCCAGAAGCATCAGGGTTTAAGGGAAGGTGATTTTGTAAGTCAGAAATCTTAATGGACTTAGTGACCTTTGACTCAAAGGAAGGACTTACTGTCCTGGTATGTAATTAGGAAAAATGGGAGACTACAAGTGACAAAATTGGAAGAAAAAAGCCAAGGTTCTGGGCTCCACAAAAGCTGATTTGCCAGCCTCAAGATCAGGTGCAAACATACAGGTTTGACAAGAAACTTTGTGTTGACAGCATGATGGAAATTCATGCAAATAATTGTTTCATGCCACAACTCAGCATTTGGCACATGCAAATTATGCTGATTTTATAAAATTAAACTGTCACTTTATGGAGAGAATTATTTAGAACTGCTGTGTTATACTAGTCAATCATGTGAATGCAAGTACAGGCTGGTTTCAGAAAACTTTGCTCTGAGTCCTTGCACTTTTGGCAAGGTTCCAGGAATTCTGTTACCTTCTTTGTGTTACTCTTTCTGCTGCTAAGTCTTTTATGCATGTAGCTGCTGAATTACTGGAGTCGACAATTCATAAGGCTGTTGGCTATCATTGGGACATAGATTTTACCTCTGCTAATATGACACGTTAAGCCATCTAAGCACATGTTCAGATTGTGTTCTGTATTCAGAATTGCTTTTATCATGTTCTGCCTTTGCGTTGTTGAATGACATGTTATACTTTCTTCCTCTTTTGCTTTTACTTGCCACAATTGGTAACTCAAATTGGACTGTATTCCATTTCATTTATGACAGCAGTGACTCCAGCACAGTACAGGACTACCGCTGTACTTTTTTAAGGCTTTTTTTGGTGGGTTTGGTTTAGGTTTTGGTTTCTGTTTGTTTATTTTTTGTTTGTTTTTTTGTTGTTTTGGGTTATTTTATTTTTTTGGGGGGGGTAAGTTTTCTGGCATTTTTGTCATAAAGGTTTGCAGAGTTTCTGCCTTTAAAAGAGAATGCAAAACAATTGTTGTATAACACTACATCATGCTGACTTTCTGTGATCTTACCCTAGAATGCTCTGCTGTATTAAAAAATAGGATTTTTTTTTAAATTATTTTTCCCATTTAAAAATCCTTTTTTTAGGTATAAACTACAAAGAAAAGATGAAATTTCAAAATACTGTATGAAATGAAATGTAATTTATTTTCCTTTTTTTTATGTCTGAGACTTTTTTCAATGTTGACTATTTTAACTTCAAAAGGTTTTAGTTTTCAGGTGTATTTAATGTCTGGAAAAAAAAATGTTCTGAAAAACTCTGAAAGTGAACAGCATTTAAAAAATATTTCCTCATTTTGTTTGCTATTTTCCTTTAGTTTTATGTTGTTTAACTTCGTTTAACTTAGTTTATCAAACAATACTGTTTCTGATAGGAAGTGTTTCACATAAATAGTCTGTCATTTATACTTCTCAACAAATAATTGAAGGACAGTTCAGATCTACACAGCCAAAAAAAAAGAGCTTTGTACCTTGCAAAGTTTCCTACTTCATATAAACCTGGTAGAGTATGTTTAACATTGAATCTAACTTCCTTAGTGTTGCTTCTGTATGCATGCCTCTCTTCTTTCTTTGCCTCTATTTCTTACAAATTAAAAAGGAGGAAATTTTTTGAGTTTTGTGAAGACCTATCACTTAAACTTTTTCAGTGAGTCCCAGAATCCCACAGCACAGGCGTAGCCTCTCCACCCTGCACTATCAACAAGATGCAGTGTCATGCAGGAGGTACTTGTTCCCCCCATTGCAAAATCCTGATGCTAATGATTAAAGTTTACTTGTAAGAGGACTTCCTCTGGGTTATTTGAGAGAGAGTCTACTACAATGGTTAGCCTTAACTTTCTTTGCTGTGATTCTACTGGAAGCAATTCTAGTATTTTTTTCCTAGGAATTGCCATCCATATGCAAGGGGGACACCACCATAGCTGGTGATGGGCAGCTTTCAGGGCTGAGATTTTTTACCGGTAGAAATTTTCTGTCTTCCGGAGGCATGTCAGATTTTTACAGCTCTTGGGCTTTCTAGGCAGCTCCTGTTTGCAGAAACAGCAGATGTGTTTCCTGGTGTGCAGCAGGAGCTATCTAACATTCATATGGTTAACAAAAGTAATAATCTATGCTGCATCACCGCTGCATGCTACATCACCACTGGGGCGTTAAAAGGCAAATTTCCTCTTGTTCTTATACAATGACGGAGATATCCCATACTTCCCTTTAAAAAGTGGTGGATTTTTAGTTTTCTCATTGAAGTTATACAACAACCTCTCAAAAGCACTAGTAGAAGGAAAGAGAAAATAGCACAGAAGAGAGTATGAAAAGATTAGCTATTTAAAATTTACTCGCTTTTTCTACTTCTGTCATTTTTCTTCTGAAATTTCTCATCTTTAAATATCAATAAGCATCCAATTCTGCTTTAACAGCTTTAAAGTTTTCTGGACTTCTTAGTTGTGCTGTACTTTCTGAGCACTGTGGTAAGAATTTGATAAGAAGGACTTTTTTTTCCATTAATATCTTATTTTGCAAGAATGCAAAATGTGTATTAGCATCTATTGTGAGTGTTTGCAATTTATCTATTGAGTCTTATATTTTGATCACATTTTTCTTCTTGCACTATCCTCTGTATCCCAGGAAGCTTCTGGGACGTATTAGGATTCATGTTATTTCTTTTCCCTGTCAAAATGAAAGCTATAATTACAGTTTTGAAAAGAAAAAGTTTAAAAATTAAGTATGGAATGCAAAACTGCTTTAAATTTTAAAATAAATGTTACTGGCACACAATAATAGTCAAAATAATAGTACATGTGAGTTTTGTCATGGGTTCAGCAGCAGCAGTCATCTTTCTCCTTTAAGTAGTAGCTGGTTCAGCACTGTGTTTTTGGTTTTCAGCTTGAGAACAGTGCTGATAACACCAGTGTTTATAGTTATGGCTTAGAATGTTTAGGCTGGCCAAGGACTTTCTGAGTTTCATGCTCTGCAAGGGAGGAGTGGAAGCCGGGAGGAAGCCGGGAAGAAACAGAGACAGGGCACCTGACCACAATGACCAAAGAGGAATTCCATACCACAGCACGTCATATCAGGATGTAGAAACGGGGAGTAGAGACCCGGAAGGCTGGTGGGGCAGGGAGGATGTGCGTGGAGTGTTTGAGACTTGATGGGGAGGCACTGCATGGCGTGGCTAGGTATCAGGTGAAGATCTGTTGTATTCTGTTTCCTTGTATTTTCTCTTGTATTATTATTATTGGTGGTAGCAGTAGTGATTTATGTTATAATTTAATTACTAAACTGTTCTTATCTCAACCTGTGGGAATTGCATTCTTTTGATTCTTCTCCCTACCTCCCCGGGAATGGGGAAGAAAGAGGGGGGAGTGAGTGAGAGAGCAAAACTGTGGCTTAGAGGCTTAAACCACGACAGATATAGTACTCTGGATTTCTTCAGTGGAAGAATCACTTCTTTTTCTTATTACCATATCTGGGCACTGGACCATTTTACTTTGTGGAAAGTGGAAGAAAGATGATGGTTACTTTGTGTTGTTCTGGTGTTTGGTTTTGGTTTTGGTTTGGTTTGGGCTTGCGTTGATTTTTTTTCCACTGGAGAGCAGCTACTCAGTTGTTATGTACAGGAAGGGAAATCTGCACCTTAAGAAAAAAACTGAGGTAGTCATGTGATTGGTGGTGTCCTTCAGAAATGATTCCACTTTATCTAAATTTGGGAGTGGAAAAAAATTTTGTACTGTATTAGGAAGATTAATTTATGTTAGTCATCAGTCATTATATGTAGTGGGTTCTCTGAAAGTTTACCACTCTTAGGTATGCCTGTAAGGAATACACTTTCATTTTTCTTATGAGGCATGCATGCAAATATTTGCATGTACATGTGTGTGCGTTAGAATTTGTGTATAATTATACACTATATATATATATATATATAAAACAAGCAAAATAAAGGAAAAGGTATTTTTGCAAAATTTCTGGACTAAAGACCAAAACAAATGTAGTTTTCATGAAAGATTTGTCCTGCTTTATGGGGAAGTTGTATCATAAAGAACTGGTTGGATGGCCTCATGCAAAGAGTTGTGCTTAATGGCTCAATGTCCAGCTGGAGACCAGTAACGAGTGGTGTCCCTCAGGGATCAGTGCTGGGACAGGTCTTGTTCAATATTGTTGTCAGTGACATGGACAGTGGGATTGAGTGCACCCTCAGCAAGTTTGTTGATGACACCAAGCTCTGTGGCTCAGTTGATACGTTGGAGAGAAGGAATGCCATCCAGAGGGACCTTGACACGCTTGTGAGGTGGGCTGGTGCCAACCAGATGAAGTTTAACCATGCCAAGTGCAAGGTCCTCCACCTGGGTCGGAGCAATCCCAAGCACAGCTACAGGTTGGGCGGAGATGAGATTCAGAGCAGCCCTGTGCAGAAAGACTTGGGGGGGTTGGCTAATGAGAGAATGAACATGAGCCAGCAGTGTACTCTAGCAGCCCAGAAAGCCAACCGTATCCTGGGCTGCATCAAAAGGAGCATGACCAGCAGATCTAAGGAGACGATCCTGCCCCTCTACTCTGCTCTCATGAGACCTCACTTGGAATATTGTGTGCAGTTCTGGTGTCCTCAACATAAAA
>JASSUY010051682.1:0-12680 GCA_032466535.1 Forpus xanthops | reverse complement strand
AAGGTAGATTTTTGAGGTGGCTAGTGTTTATTTGTTTGAGGGTTTGTGGTGTTTTTTTTTTTTTCACCTGTTGCTGTTCTCCTTGAATGCCTGATGGTTACAGAACCACACCTGCCTCTTCTCCACCTCCGTGTGAACAACAGTGTATTCTGCATCTTCTGTCCCATTTGGAACAGTGCCACAGTGATTCAGGCTTCCTGTTAAACAAGGAAATTTTGTCTTCATCTGGAGACTGAACTATAGCAGGATTTTTATCTCTTTCTCTTAATTTGAACCAACGGTTGGCTTCAGTTAGGTCACATTCAATTTAAAAAAGGCCACAGGAAAACTGAGATCAGACAGGCATTGACTGCATTAAATAAGCTTTTTCAGTATTTATGGAATTTAGAATTTGGGAAACGAGTGTTCTTTAAATGCAAAAAAAAGTCTGTGCATGGTTGAATTGATGTTGTTTGTGCTGATAAGAAAGTAGTTTTGATAAGCCTGATTCAAGGCCTTTTTTTTTTTTTTTTTACCTGTGGCTATTTCAGTGCAGACAGCAGTGGGAAGTCTTTAAGATCTGTATTTACAATGACTTGTGTCATGTAAGCAGGAAAAATAAAGTACCATATTGAAGGAGCTACTTGACCGTTTAAATTTGTTCTTTTATTGCTTTTTTGTAAAGAGTTCTTAAGGTTTTAGAAGTGTCTGATTCAAGATATACCTCAGAGGTACTGATATCACCGTAAGAAAGATGACTAGTTCTAAGAATTTAGAAGTGTATGAAACATACTTGAAAGTGGGGGGGGGGGGACGGGGACGGGACCCCAACCCTCCCTTTTTGTGGAGGTCTTGATTTAAAAAGTGACTGCTCATATATTGAAAACTCATGTGGATATGAGCCTCCCCCATGCCTGTGGCAGAATATCCTGTAAAACAGTGGGTGGAGTACTAAAACTGATTTGCAGTCTTCCATAACGTTTCCTCGAAAATAACCCCGCTCTTAAATTTTTTGAGGGTGTTTGTAAGCCAGATTTTCATGGCTGTGGGTAAAACTGAAATTAGTAGATTTTTGTACTGAGGAAGAGTATAATTGGAATTACTGAAGTCCCCTGAATATGAATACTGACACAATTCTGCAGCTCTGTTCCTTGTGGAATCGGTAGAAGCTGGAGGATTGCTTTTGCAAAATCTACAGTAGTGATACTTTTTAAACTGATTTAAAACAAACAAAATCCAAAACAACAACTTACTAATTCTTTTCAAAGTAAGGATAAGCTCCATTTTGTATCTTCAGTGTGAAGAACAATATAAGCTATTTGCATTATAATACCTGACACCATCAAGTTTAAATGTTGGCTGATAAGTCCTTTTAAAATCTTACTAACCTGATCATGCCATTTTAGGAGTGGATTGTAATATTTTACCATTTTTGTAGGAGTGAACTTCATCTTAAATTGCACACAGAGTAAGAATTGGGAAAAAATCCTTTAATCGTTTTTAAATGATTTAAAATATCTGGTGTCAATCAACTTTTTGAAGTTTATATACTTTACAAGCATATGACTCATTTTTCTGTAAATCAGATAATAAAGGCAATGTAAAAATTAGTACTGTTCTGTAATTAATTGAAACTTTTGAGAACTCTCTGAACTGAAAGTAAATTCAGCGGTTGCCCTTTCAAAAGGATTTTAGCTATTAGAATCTTAAAATACAGTAGTTTTGACAAAAGTAAGTTGATGCCTTACTAAACACAGTCTGACTTTAGATTTTGATTTAACTTAGAGTGGTAATCAAAAGTAAGACTTGCAATGTATTCAAAGTAATTTTATGCTAAATATACCAGCGTTTTTAGCTGGTTGGCTGTTCTGAGATTTAAGGTCTCTCTCTGCCTTTTCTATAAAGATTTAAATAGTTAATGTAAATCAGTTAAAACATTCATAAACATGATGATGTTTAATTTTTATGACAGCAGAGTAGTGCTTTAGAGGAATTCACGCAAGTGGTTAATGGCCTTAAACAGATATCCAGTCATTTTAAACCACTCTTTTAGATATCAAACTTCCTTGATAAATCCAGAGAATAATTTAAAACTGTTCCCATAATTTATTATTGAAAAATGCTCTTATTTCTTAACAAAAGCTCTGCAAAATCCACGTCTTCTACTGCATTTACAAATGAAGCTGTAACCTTCTGCTTCTCCAAGGAGGAGGTAGAGTACAGAGCTTTTAAAGTTTGTTTCTGTCCTTAACAATTTGTGCTTCTGGATATTAACTGACACAATGAACAGAAACACGTAAGTGCATGGTTATCTTTGGCCAGATATATAGACATTTTTTCTCGGTTCTTAATAGATTTCCTCATGGAACTAAAAATAGTTTTGCAGATACTAGTGGGAGCAGTTAATTTAGGTTGTAGGGTAATTAAACTAAGGTATAAAAGACTTCTGTCCTCTCCTCTGTTGGAAGTTGGCTAAAGGACCACGACAGAATCATCGCAGAATAGTGAGTACAAATTAATGGGAATAGAGGTCAGACATTTCTAAAACTAAACCACTGAATTACAGTCTTGTTCCAAGTAGGTGAGTTCCTCTCCCACAGACCTGGCAACTGAAAGGAACAATAGTGTTACTCAGGGGCTGAAAGCACCCCAAATGAAAAGAACAAACTGGATTTGTTTGGGGGTTGTTTTTTCAGATTTAATTTTGATCTAGACATTCAGAGTGAGGTGGTGATGAGATGAGAGCAAATGAGCCACTAAAGTGACTCTGTGAAACATGGAACAAACGGAGCGTAGAAGCCTTTCGTGTGAAGGAGACATTCTGACTGTGTGCAGTGTGTCTGGAAACACTTTTTGCTGTGCTTGGTATGTGGGACGAACTCAGTATTATGCTATTTTAGAGTATAACTTTTTAATCCTGCACATTGAGTAACTTTATCTTAATTATCTTTCAGTATAGTCATCTAACCTAATTCTTCTTCATGTGAAATTGCTTTTCTTTTTGCTGTTTGTGTCTTGTGGTTTTCTATGAGAAACATACTTGCTACCCGACAGCTTCTTTTAAATGCTGTTTCTATAGGGTGTTGTTTTTTTTGCACTCACTAAAATTTCACTTGAAGTTTGATTGATGGATATTCCTCTGAGTTAAAATGGTGGCTTTTAAATAACATTTTCCTAATAGCATGCTATTTGAATTTCAGACTTCTGGACAAATAATATGATAGATTTGTGGAGGGAGATTGATAATTTAAAAGCAAATTGAAAACGCATAATAAGCATCTTGGAGAAGGCACTTTTAAGGACTTTTTTATTTTAATAGCATGTCCAATCCAAACACAGTTTTGGGGCAGGGGTATAAGGGGTCTCTCTGCTGAAATATTAATGGTGTGCCTATTTTGTTCCTCTAGAGATGTTGAAAAGCTTACAAAGGCTTAACAGATACGGTTTAAAGACAGTAAAATCTCTTCCCCCATAAAATCTACCTTAGTTCTGGTAGCTCAGTGTCCCAGGTTTGGAGTTGAAAAAGAGGCTTTCGGGTATATAGATTGAGTTGGTGTAATCCTGTTTGTAGGTCAAGGATTTGTGACATGAGCATGAATTTTACCTCTTGACCTTGCTGAGTAAGGAGATGGCGGCATTAGATCCCACTTGAAAGGGGTCAAATATAGATGCAATGAAAATCTGCCTTGAAGAAACTTGTAGCAGCTCAGCAGTGTATAGAAAGATACTGTATTTCTTAAAAGTACCTTTAGTAACATTTTACTGTCTGTTGTACTGTCAGGAGCAACATCTAGATTTCCCCACTCCATTGCCATGGCTTAAAACTTTTCTCTGGCTGCAGCAGCAAACGGACCAATTGCAAACCATTTAAGGGTTTATTCCCCTGCTGATGAAGGTCCACTAACTTTTTTGGTTACCGGTTGAAATTGGGAAAAGGAGCTGAGAAAGCTGGATGAGTGCTTAAAGATCTAGATAGCCAAATAGCAAACGTTTTCTTGTTCAGACTTTACAAAGTGAAAGCCTTGAATTTACAGTGGCAACATACCAGACCTGACCAAATCCTAGGATGACTGCTGTGGGGAGGGCAGAGAGCGGCTCAGATTAACTGAGGAGTTTAGTTTACTGTCAAAGGTTCTCTGTAGACTTTTTGAATAGAGACTTGCTAGTAGGATACAGTCTTTTTTCTTTGTCAGTGTGATGAATTTTTCTGAAGCATTTACTGATGGATTTTTGCTCTTCAGAGATGGATTAAACGTCAGAGGGTAGCAAAATACTTTCTTAAAGCTATTATGGAAGTTACAGCAAGGTTATTTACACAAGGTATTTAATGTAGCAAGTCACACATTATAATAATGATTCCAGAATGATAGGAAACTTACTTCTCCTTACATAGAAAAGTCTGGGATAGAAGGATACTGAATCACCAAAGGGTACTGTAGTCTGCAAGGCTTGGGAATGGAGTTTGTATCTGTCTTATTCACTGAATTGTGTTATTGGCACTATCAGTTAAAAGTCTACTTTAATTAGATGAAATACAGCTTTGCTTTCATGTTAAAAGTATTGTGTTGTCCCTACTGCAAATGCTTTCTGGAATAAATTCACAATTGCACTTGTCTGGCAACATGATTGTTTTCAAGCAGGAAAATTAGACATTGCTGAGATGGAGAATCTGGTTTCTCTGCAGAGGAAACGTCCATTGCTTTTCTGCTGCATTCCTGCTAGACTGAACAAAACTGCAGCAGGGATGGCTCTGTAAGAACGCACTCACCAGAGTGCCCTTTGTTATGGGGGATGTGTTTTCAAAAGGTAAGGAAGCTCACATGCTTTCCCTGTGTGGGGAGAGCTCTCCTATGGGAGAACCTGACTCAGGTGTGTGCGTGAATTGCAGGTTGTGATTTTAGAACTCAGAGGAATGGAATCTGGCCTCTTACCAGCTGTCGCTGCCTGACTCTGTATTAATTCACCAGTTCCCAGTAGGAAACTCTTTCCAAGTAAATTGAAGTTATCTTGTACTTATATATTTTCTGTCAGCAGTTCACTTACCTACCATGTAATTGAAATCTACTTGAAATAGTAATTTCTCTGATAGTTAATTTTAGAAGTGTACAAGCTCTCAGTAAATTGCCTTTAATAGATAAATAAGTGCTGCTCTGAAGCCTTCCAACTTTGCAGCACAGCATTTAAACAGTAGAATGCATTTAATGTGGGATATTAACACTTTGTACATTGCTAACCAGTAGAATGCATTTAATGTGGGATATTAACACTTTATACATTGCTAATGCCAATGCAAATAGGTAACGAGTAGGTTTTTTTTGCTAAGGATCTTGTGAATTATTTGCCGTGGTAAAAGAATGTGAAAATAAGCACTTGTAAGTTAAAAATGATGTGACTGCTTTTTTAATCCCATATTTGTAGAAAAAGTAACTAGTACTGCACCAAGTCCAGCAGACACTATTAAGTATTTTGCGTATTACTGTATAAAACTGCATTAGTGTGCTAGAATATTTTCCTCTTTAATTCTCCTTATTTTGAAAACAAAAATTACAATAAACTTTATATCTTAATCTTCAGAACAAGTCATTTTTCTTGGGAGATTATTTCATCTCTCCTTGCCGCAGCAAGAGATTGCAGTATGTGCTGCACTGAATGCTTGGCTCTTAAATTACTTTATGATGCTTTTTGTTTGAATATATAGGTAGAAATCTCTGCGTCCTTCCTGGAATGTAATGTATTTTAATCTGTTATTTTGCTCTTTGTTTTGTCCTTATTTTTAATACTGAAAATAGATTTGGCTGTATTTGTGGGTGTTAAGTGGCCTGCAGGCTGTTTTGTGGTGTGTATATAAGGGAAAGACTTTAGCAGTGCTGACACTTTAAGCTAGGCATTTGCAGAAATTCAACAAGGTGCTGGAAGCCTGTTGGATCTTCTTGCCTCAGTAGCTCAATGAGGCTTCTGATGGTGCTCATAAGTTTGAGGTTCCCATTTTTTACTAGATTTTGGGAGAAGGTATACAGCCAATTGCTGCTACTAATTGAAAAGTAGTTTATTTGTGCTGGAAAAAAAAAAAACAAACCTACAAGTAATTTATTCACTCAAGACTTGGCATTATTGTCTGATGTGCTTCCCTAAATCTTCCCTTTTTTTTTTCCTTTGCCTTACAAAATCTGAGCTAAATCTGTATTTTGAGGGGGTAAAAAGCATTCCTAAAAGGAACAGCCTTTTTTTGTCCATGCTTGAAGTGACAAAAGTGTGAGGCAGTGTATGCTGTAGTATGACCAGGGTGATCAGGCCCTGAAGTGGCAGCAAGTCTTGTAGAATGACAATAACATGCTTATCTAGGTGGTATTTTCCCTACCTTTGTGATGCTTACTATTTATTTAATAATAAGAAAGATTGAGTAACATACAAGAGCAGATAATACATGCACAAGGCATATTTTGAGTTGGTTCTTATATACTCATAAGCCTAAACCAATAGCTTTCTATTTTTCATACACAGACTTAATAGAATAAACTATTAAAAATGGAATTATTTTTACTTGACTGATTTCAAAATGGTTTCCTTCAGGAAAGAGTTAATGAGGGAGAAACTTGGAACCAAATTAAAGTTAGAAGTTGAATTGGATTTCAGGGAAATAGCTGGAGTGTTGAGTTGTATTTATTCACAAGAAGAACAAAAGAAATGTCTTTCTCATGGCTCTGGATGAGGCTGATGCTCATACAGAAACGAAGTGTCCCAAATCAGCATCAAGCTCCCTCCCAAAGAGCATGCCGACAGTTAAAGGGTGCTTAATTATTTGTTTGAATTTCTGAAACTCCTCAGTTCAGATCCATGTGACTGTTTCCTGAACATATTGTGATCTCTGAATGTGACAAGCAGATGCCTCTGATGGTTGAGCAAAGAGTACTCATGAAAGACTTCTTTCTCATGAAATGGCAGATACATCCTGCAGGCAGTGGTGCTCGTGTCCTGCTATTTCTGTCTTCTCAACAGAAATCATCACTGGAAGGCAGCGCCAGTGACAGAAGGGAAACCGAGGCATGGGGCAGTGCTAGGAAATGAGAGCAATAAATAAAAGCAGAAATAAGGAATACCAAATTCAAATAGTTTATATAATGCTAGCGCAGATTCTGTGGTATCTTCCTATTTTTGCAGGGTTGTGGCCCTTGCTGTTAGGATTGCATGTGTGTGTCAGCCGTGTGATGGGCCAGCAGCCATGCAGCGTCTCCCCCTTCTTCCTTCCCTCAGATCTCAGCTGTGTCCGACACTATCACTTAAAAATGAAATCGGTATTTATAACTTAGTATATTCTAACCGAAGAGAATTATGTGGTGAGTTAGAAGTGTGTAAAACATTTGGTATCTTGAACTGCTTTTTTGCGTGAATCACATGCTGTGATGGGGGAAATATAGCTAAAGGACAAATAGTTAGAATACCTGTATCTTTATTTTAATTCAAGGAGATTAGCTGAAAAGAGCAACCAAATGTTTTTCACAAAATGAGAATAGTTTCGTTCTCTGTAGCTGAAGGGTGGTGTTTATTAGGATGCAGCAGTCCTCTAAGTACAGCACTATCATAAAAATCTATGCTTTAGGGTCATGGTGTATTTCTGCTTTTTGATACCGTTATGTTTTATGCAGCTAAACTTAAAACTGTAAGATCTAGTAAGATATTTGCTGCAAAAATGCTCTTGTATTAAATCACATTTGTAATCATGGACATATTCTGATTTGATCAGCTTTCCACTTTGGTAAAATTATCTGCACCAGTAAATGTAACTCAAATAATCTATGCCTGTGGGGCAGACTTTGGTTTTTATATACTGCAGTCATCTGCATTCAGAAAGCTTTAGTAGCTTCTACTTGTTCCTTGGACCGATGAATATGTAGGAATGGTAGCATTTCTCTTCAGGGGTTGTTAGAGATGAAAAGTAAACCTGCTTGCTTATTTTTGTTTCCTGTGTGTTAATGTTACATCGTTTGGGTTAAGATAAGAATCTTCTTTATTTTTCAGGTTCAAGCCGTTTTTTCCTGTTCATGTGTTGCCACCTGATGAATGTGAAGATCGAGACCTCTGTGTACAGGAGCTTCTGTTGACAGAAGGTCGTCTAAGAGTCACCTTAATTGAATGTACAAGGTGTGTTTTGTGGTCTTTTGCTCATTCTTGACTCAGCAAGTCCCCATGTTTCTTAAGGTTGTAGTAATTGTAGCTTAGGCCTGTTTTGATTCACAGAGTAGCAGCTTTGGTGTTGTGAATGTACTCTAATCAAGAAATGTATTTTTTAAGTAAAAATGAACAAATAGAAGTTGCAATAAGTTTCTGAGGCACTTCTGTGTTCTGTGTGGGTGCCTGAATTTTGCCTGGTTACAAACTAATCTATGTCTCCTGCCATTTGTTTTTGTGTGTTACTTTGTTTGGCGCACCAAATTATGAATCTCTTTCCAGGACAGTATAAATATCGTAATTATCCTATTGTACTGTGTTGTAAGCGAAGGGAAATAATTGTTTCAGTTGGTCTTGGATTAATCCAAGTAACTTTTATAAGGCATTGTTTGTCCTTGTCTTGAACAAAATAATGGGATGAAATCTACTTCCTTCATTCACTGAAGAGAATTAATTCTCTTTAAAGCTGGAGAAAAGGTGTGTGGGCTCTTGGTTTGTTTTGGTTTTTTGGTTTTTTTTTTTGTTTTTTTTTTGTCAAACCTCTTAGTTCTTCGTTTATGTTAGATCTTATCCAAGTACTGCTTAGGCTTTGATCTAGTCATGTGCTGTCCTGCTCTTTATGAACTAAACTCTGGTTTGCAGCACTACTTTTAACCTGTTCTTTTTATTGCCTGTGTTACCATGTGAGCTCCTCTTTGCACTTTTTTTTTTCCCCTGTAGCTTTGTACAGCTCTTTGAACAGTGTTTGCTGCATTAATGTGGTTTATCAGTGCTGTGGATTGCCAGAAGATATTATTCTGCTTCTAAGGATGGTGTGGGCCACAGCACTGATTGTTTTTGGCAATAAAATTGCTGTTTACCTGTATTCCTAGCTTTTGTGGTGTTTTCTGACTGTGATACAGGAATACTAAATGACTGCGTGCACTCCTTGGCTGCTAGGAGCACTTTCTCTTTACCATACTCAGTCAGGGAACTCATAATGTCTCTTTACGGACACCCTCCAATTTCAGTCCAGTACTGCATTAATTTTTATTACAAGAGGGCCCAAAATAACTCTCAAGTTGTGTGCAGTTGTTACTAGTTTGGAAAGTAATCTTTTAAATAGTATGTCTTTCTTGAATCGGAAACACTGTGTAACATCACAGACATATCACTAGTGTTGTGTTTCTTTCCATTGTATTTAGAAGCCAGATTGCTCAGTTTGACATCATCATCTCACTATTTTCAGCTGTCACAGATGCTTATCAGATGGCTAGAGAGAGGAGGCAGTTGCTGGCTTGTCAGGTCTTTTCAGCTTCAGTTCTGACTTAATCTGACTGGCTTATGTACCTTGGAATTTCTCTCCCCAGACCTTGCTGGTGTCCCATCCTTTTTTGAACTGAGCAAGTACAAATGTTGTCCAAAGAGTCCCCCCTGTGAATATGTACTCTTGCTTACTTTGTACCTGAAGATACTGATGAGACAGAAGCTGAAAAACTTACTAAAGTAGCAATGACAATATATAATATGTAGGGAAGTAGCAGTGACAAAATTTCCCTTTTTTATCGCTGCCGTATGTGAGTTGTTGTGAAGGTTGCCTGCTCTCAATGGGTCTTTTACAGTACTGCAGTGCATGCTGAAACACAAAACTTTTCACTCATGTCTGCCACCGAGACATGAAAATTTTTCTTGGCGATCATTTTCATTCCAGAATGAAAGATCACTTTAATTTCTGTGTGTTTCACTTTTGCTCAGTGCCCCAGGAGGTGTGCATGCTGCCAGTACAGTAGCTATTCCCTGACTTCTGTACAGAATTTGGAGTAGGATTGACCATAGATGCTGTCCCAGATTTGGGCTTATTCACCTGGTGTTTAATATGCCAGCCTCACAAACAGAGTTTTGGGATACTGTTAAATTCATATTTGCACAAAGATGAGTGCAAGAGGCTAGTTCCACAAAGCTTGCACACCCTCCGTCTGTAAGCTATCCAGTTCTATGCGTTTCACACAGTGAACATTCAGTGTGTTCTCTTCTATTCTCTTGTCTTTGTTTAATGGCACAGTAAAAAAATACATACATACACATGTTCTGTGAGAAAGGGTCTATGTAGGCAAGGGTCTCTTATCTTCCTAATCTTTCTGAAGTTGAGTATTACTCTTCTGATCTGGATGGTCTCTTTTATCCATCTTCTGCCTCTCCTGAGGTCTGTGAGCTTCTCTGGAAACACTGTTTTTCCTTGCTACGTGCAATTCTAAACTCAAGGTCTTCAAGCTTTCACACAGTCATTTACAAAACCTTAGCTTCTTAATTTCTGGATAACAGTGTTTGTATTCCATCTACTCTGGTAAAAGAGTTCTGCTACTTCTCCTGCTTAAGTTTGAAATACAATGGTAAACCTACAGTGATAAAACATTTAGCAAATGACTTGTATGTTGTAAATGTCTAGTTTTAATTTCCCTATATTCACATGACCAAATATCTGTAGTTCTTGCACTTCTTTCTTTTCCAGTTGCAGGCTTGACCATATTAATTTCCTTGCTGTCATGCTATTGAAAGAAAAAAATGATTTTCCACATATTTAAAATTAAATGAATCAAAGGATTAGAGCTTTGGTGTAAATAATAAGGAATGTTTTGCAAATTTTTGTCTGACTTACTGAAAATGTAAGCTTTCTTATACAAATGCAATGCCCTCACAGAACTAAGTCATTGCAAAAATGCTGTTATTTGTCCTTACCTCAAGGTTTTAAGGGAAAGGGAAAACCAAAGCAACATACTGTTAAATTTTAAAGGTACACTCTGAAGAGATTTGCACACGTCTATGGGGATATGATATCATAGGCATCACTGAAACATGGTGGTATGGCTCCTATGACTGGTGTGGAATGGAAAGTTACAGGCCCTTTAGAAAAAGCAGGCCTGGCAGGTGGGAAGGGGTAGTTGCTATTTATGTTAGGGATAGGCTGGAGAGTATGGAACTCTATCTGGGGGTCTACAAGCAGTCAATAGAGAGTTTGTGGGTCAGGGTTAAAGGGACAACTGCGATGGGAGACATTACTGTGGGGATCTGTCACAGATTGCCTGACCAAGAGGACTCAGTGAATAAAGCGCTCTATAGACAGATAGGAACAGCCTCACACCCTCAGGCCCTTGTTCTCGTGGGGGACTTCAACCACCCTGATATCTGTTGGAGGGACAGCGCAGGCAATTCAGGAAGTTCCTTGATTGTGTGGAAGACAACTTCCTTCTGCAAGTAATAGAGGAGCTGACAAGGAGAGGTGCCATGCTTGACCTTGTCCTGGCCAAAAGGGAAGGGCTGGTTGGAAATGTGACGCTTCAGGGCAGCCTTGGTTGCAGTGATCATGAGATGATTGAATTCAAGATGCTCAGGATAGAGAGAAGAGCGTGCAGCAAGCTCACTGCCCTGGACTTCAAGAGAGCAGACTTTGGCCGCTTTAGGAACCTGCTCAGTGAGGTTCCATGGGATATAGCCCTTGAGGGCAGGGGAGCCCAAGACTGTTGGTTGATACTCAAGGATCATCTGCTACAAGCTCAGAAGTGTTGCATCCCAACTAGAAGGAAGTGCTGCAGGAGGGCCAGGAGATCTCCTTGGATGGATAAGGAGCTCCTGAGGAAACTTAAAAGGAAAAAAGAGACTTATAAAAGGCGGAAGCAAGGACAGATGACCTTGGAAGAGTACAGGGATGTTGTGCGGGAAGCTAGGGACCAGCTTAGGAAAGCTAAGGCCCAGTTAGAATTAAACTTGGCTAGGGATGTCAAAGGTAACAGGAAGAGATTCTATTAGGTACATAGTGAGTAAAAGATACTAGGGACAACGTGGGCCCTCTCCAGAAGCTACTGGGAGAACTGGCTACTCTGGATTTGGAGAAGGCTGAAGTTTTTAATGACGACTTTGCCTCAGTCTTCACTGGCAAGTGCTCTGACCACACCAACCAAGTCGTGGAAGGCAGGGACTGTGAGAATGAAGACCCTGGGCCCACTGTAGGAGAGGATCTGGTTCGAGACTATCTTAAGAACCTGAGCATACATAAGTCCACGGGACGAGATGAAATCCATCCACAGGACCTGAAGGAGCTGGCGAATGAAGTTGCTAAGCCACTGTCCATCATATTTGAAAAATCATACAGTCAGGTGAAGTTTCTGATGACTGGAAAAAGGGAAATATAGCCCCCATTTTCAAGAAGAGGAAGATGGATGAGCTGGGGGACTACAGACCAGTCAGCTTCACCTCTGTGCCTAGCAAAATCTTGGAGTGGAATGTCCTGGAAGGCATGCTGAGGGACATGAAAACCAACACTGTGCTTGGTGACAGCCAGCATGGCTACACAAAGGGAAATCCTGCCTGACATGTGAAGAGTTGTGGTCAATGCTCAATGTCCAGCTGGAGACCAGTAATGAGTGGTGTCCCTCAGGGATAGGTGCTGGGACTGGTCTTGTTCAACATCTTTGTCGGTGACACGGACAGTGGGATTGAGTGCACCCTCAGCAAGTTTGCTGATGACACCAAGCTCTGTGGTTCAGTTGATACACTGGAGG
>JASSUY010051677.1:0-72404 GCA_032466535.1 Forpus xanthops | reverse complement strand
TGTTGGGGGGGTGTTGTGGGGCTGTGGTGGGCCTGTTGTGGGGCTGTTGTGGGGCTGTTGTGGGGCTGTTGTGGGGCTGTTGTGGGGCTGTTGTGGGGCCGTTGTGGGGCCGGCGGTGGGGCTGAGGCGGCCCGAAGGCCGTCAGCGTGGGGCGGGCACCGAGTGCGGCCGGTGAGCGTTGGGCCCTGTGGGTGTGATAAATGTCTGTTTACTAATGTCCATCAAACACCATCGGTCTGAGGTCATGGCTGCTGTGTAGCTTTTCTGCTGTAGTGGCTGCATGTGATGAGGAGTTCCTCAGCGTCTTGCAAGTGTGGAGGGATGGAGTGGAAATGATGACTTTGTGGTGGAGCTGGGCTGCTGATTCGATTTGCACTTGGGATGCGTGTGACTAAATTACAGCCTTCGTAGTGAAAAAGGGGAAGCATTCCATGAAGAAGGTGATCTTCTGGTGGGTATGTGTGTTCACTGTTGCAGAGCCTGCAGGTACTTCTCCAGCTGTGTCCTAAGGGGAATACTGACCTGTGGTGGCAGGATGGTAGTTTGATACAGCTCTTGTACACCAAAACTTGCTAGAAGGTTACTCACATCAGGTAGCTATGAATAGAGCTAAACTTATGTGTGTAACTTTTGTCAGTTACCTTATCGAAGTCCTTATTAGCATGAAAGTGACAAGTTCATGTTATAGGGTGTTTGACTGCTTCCATAGTAAGTAATTACTTCATTTTAAACCCAAGTTTTGGAAGGCATCTATGGCATTGTCTTCCATCAAGCCTGTTAGACATTGCCAGTACTTGTTGCTTTACATTTGTTACGTATTTAAAAACTTCTTGCTTTGAGAATATTTATATCATTTGAAAAGTGCAAAAGAAAAAGGCCTGTAACTTAAAAACAGGCAAGGGAAACATTTCAGACTTAGGCCAGAATACCTTTATTTTTAAAGCAATTCAACACAGTTACTTGTGGTTTTGGATTCCTTGGACTTAAAACTTAGCTTTAAGGGATACTGAGCCCTAATGTTAGTCCTGTGAGACTTGTGCTTACTCATGTTGAACTTCTTCAGCCTAAGAAAGATTCAGAGTCAAATGAAATCTACTCTTTTAGGCCAGATTATGTCTTTACAGTGTTTCTAGGTGGCTAAGCTAATTTGGTTTGTTTACACCACTTTCCAAGTTCAGAAGTGAAACTTCGGAAGACGACAGTTAAACGGTAGAACAGATGACCAAGAGGGTGGTGTGAATTTTCCATTACTAAGTCTAAAACAACTAAGCATGTTTCTCTAGAAGAAACACAGGTGGGTGTGTTGAAGAAATACAAGTGGAATGTGGTCTGTCCCATGAAATAGATAGCTCAGAAGGTAGCAACTGCTCTTGGTGCCATGGACTGCAGCTAGGGAGCACACTTGCTATTTAAGATAGGCAACTCTTGATCTGCCTGCTGAAAGGACCTAGTGCTATAAGAAAGGGCACTATAAAACAGAGAGTAGCGTGCTGTAAGGATGTTCAGTTGTTTCAATACAGCAGACAGTGGTATTCATTCTCTCTTGTGTGTGTTTGGTGGTGGCTGCTGCAGTTTGACATACCCTGGGATACCTTCGGTTTAAGATCCTGCTTTTGAGAGCCACTTTGTGTGAGAGTTACATGCAGTAATACAAAAAAATAAATTTTTTTATGTAACTGTGCGGAAAAGATTGATCCAAGATACTTTTATACTAAGATTCTAGCTTTCCCCCTCTAAGCTCAAGCCTGTCAAATTGAGTAGTGATTACTACAGTGTTTGAATCACACAGCTTTTAAGTAAAGGTTAAGTAAGCTAGCTTTTAGTGCACCGTTCATGAGGTAAGGTATATACACATACGCTATATGTAGGTGAACCGGAGCTGGGACGGTGTTGTGCAATACCTGACCTCAGGCTTATGAGTAAAGTCATGCGGTTAATTCTTTTCTTGTCCTGATTTTGTCAGAACAGTGATTTTAGAGACCTTTTTTGGACTTGAAATGTGTGTAGCAAAATGGTGTCTAAGAGTTGTTAATACTGTACGACGTAAACATGTGTAAGTACAGCCTGTATACAGATCTGTTTTGCATGGTGTCTTGTGCTACTGTTTTAGAGCAGAAGATTATAATTACAGCAATTCTAAAAGTCCTTTTTTGTTATTATTCCTAGGTTATAAACCTCCCTCCCTGCAAAATGACATTCTGTTCTCAAACGTGAGAGTGAGGAAACGAGGAGCCTTAGCAGATAAAGAGCTAGAATGTGTCACAACGGAGTGGAATGTCCAGCAGGGAGAGCTAGAGGAAATGGGACTAGCTCAGAGCCTTCAAAGACAATGGATGGGGATCTTGTAGCAATCACACAACTTTGGATTACTCACAGTTCACTTTTCAACTTAATGTATTTCAAGCTGATTTTCTACATTGTCATCTTCTGCTACATTCAAGAGTTCTAGAATATTGACTTTGCATAAAACACAAGACTTTCTCCTCTTGAATATTCTACATCTGATTGAGAGCCACCGTTCAGAGAAATAAATTTAAGAAAGCAGAAACATGCAAAGAAAATGACTGTGGTTGGAGAGCTAGTGTTTCATCCAGTGAGTTTGGCTCCTTTTAGAGGCATATGCAGTCGGAGACAACAAAAATCCAGGCCAGCTCTGAAAAATACAAAGCAATCCGCATTGAATTATGATCAGAATGCAGAACCTTACAAGATTACTGTTCCAAAGAAGAAAAGCAGCGTGTGATCCAGAATGCAAAACTGTAAGTATCTCTGTCAAAAGATAGAGTATGGTATCTACTTAGACTAATTAATCAGCATTATTCTTAATTGAAAATTCCAAACCAGAATGTATTATTTTCCTTAGAATACTTGTTAAAAGCATGAAATATATGCAGGATGGTGTTGAGGTGCACTTTCTCGGTAGGAGCAGGACTGAATCACTGCTGGGAGAATGCATGCAGAACCGATGCTATTCAGAAGTATCTGACTTGAGTGTGAACTACGTGTTACATGATAAGCCATTGAATTGCAGCAGTGCAGCTGTCCTTGTTGGATAAACTGAAGCAGCAGGTTGAATCTAAGTCATACACTTTGAGGCTGCCTCAGGTGCTTTGGTTAAAGTAAGCTGCTGTATGTGGGATTGGTTCTCTTACTCTGTCATGTGTTTTCCTTAACTTGGAGTCTGAACATAACATTAGACACTTAACCATCAAAGCAAGATTTTCACTGGAATTCCTTTCTCTGACAGTAAAGAAGATTGAAACTACAGTCTCAATACAGTGCAAAGTTTCAGCAAGTAGAATAGTCACATTGTTTTGAGAGGGGATTATGTGTAGGTTGAGAGTGATGAGCGATAGAATTGTTCAACCTGAGCCAGGCTGACCTCTTTCTCTTGAGAATTTCTAGATCATCAGGAGTTAGTTTTGTCTTCTCAGCAGAATGCTGTATCCTCAGATAATACTAGTGTATGAGTTAGGTACTGCTTATGTTAACAGAGTCCAGCTCGCATTGGAGAGGCTGTTTTTAGTGTCCTGACTAGGAAAATAAGGTCTTTTCCAATAGATAGTTCATTTTGCTTGTGTGTGTGAGCAGCATAAAGTAGCCAGTTTTATTTGCTATTTTAGAGCACTACCCACTAAACAGACCTATTGTATATTTAACAGGTTGCAAAAAAAATTATCAGAAAAAGCATAATTTTTAGGCTATCTTTCTATTCCTTTTTAAGGAGCATTTTACAAGATATAAATAGGTTAAGTGCAGTCGAGTGAATAATAAGTGAGAAGTAAATTAAAATGGCTTTCATTTAAAGTAAAAATACTCATTTTAGTAAAATTTTCATGGATGGTTTGGTGCTTGCAGAAGCTCTGGTACTTATTGATTTTATTAATTTTTCTGAACCTTAATTTAAACATGAAGTCAGAGCTCCATGAGCTTCAGAGTACTTTTATGTGTAACTAGTGAATTAAGTGCTGAAGTATAGAAGAAATAAGCATATGCTTTCTTCTGACAATGGCAGTGACCAAAATGACAGTGGAAATGTTAATTCTGTTGTGCTGTCACTTAGCCCTTGAAATGGGCTCTCAAGGAGGGCTCTTTGCTTTTTCTGTACTGGTAACACTGAAGTTGGTATCCCTGTAACAATTTGGATATTTGAATGCGAAGCTTGGTCTAAACTAGAGAAGGATACTTCTTCCCATGTAGCAATATGTCTGTTTGTGTTGAAAAATGACAACCTGTAGCTAAAGGAAGTAAATTCAAAGCTTGACTATGTAGTTTATAAATTGCTGTCCTTCAGTGGGAAAGCTAACAAAGGGAAGGCGGATGTCTTAGTGCAGAATAGCTACAAATGTGGCTGGATAAGTAGGATGGAGCAATTCTCAGCCTGGCTGGAGTCCTGCCTGCTTGCCCTGAGCTGTGCCAAAGTGTCCACAGCTCCCATCCATAACAGCCAGGGTCCCCATCAGGCTGTACACAAGTGCTGTCAGAAGTGTGTGACTTCTAGTGGCCTCAGCTGCCAAGGCAGCTCTTTCATGTCCCCACTTAGAGGAGGTGGTGGCAGCACTGAACCACTGTGTGGGCTGGGGCTGGAGCTGGAGCAGCTATGAGGAGCTAGAGAAAGCCTGTTCCTGTGTCCAAGGGAAGAGGACACAGGAAAATGATCTATGATTCTATTAAGTGCATTTACAAGTTTGGCATTTAACCTGTTTGAGTGCAGAATCAGTCTTTTAATTTTGCTTTTTTTTCATTATATTTGAATGTGATGAAACTTGAAAACACAGATGGGCCCCTTCTGGAGGGAATGTACAGAAATACTACTGGTGCATACCTCAGCACTCTTCCCCTGCCCTCCACTCCTCTTACACTTTCGTGTTGCTTATTCCCTTAAACTGGTAAGGACATGACAGTTTAATGAGCCTGACAAAAATTCCACAGTTGCATTAAAAAGAAAAGTCAATTTCTTCAGTAATTAATCACAAAAACCTCTGCCACTTCTCTGAGAAGACTTTTCTTAACTAAAGGGAAATGTTTAACATTTCCCAAATGCAGAGAAAACCTTGGCAGTGACTGGAACCGAAAAGACAGATCTAGTGGTATAAAGGATGTATTTTTGTTGCTATATACTGTTACTTTAAATTTCAGATGTTTGTCCATTATGTTCATTAAACACTGAAGTATTTTGTCAGGTTTTCCAGCATTGTTGAACTGAGGTAAAATGTAATCGACTTAAAACAAATAGAACAAACCACTCGTCTAATAAATGTCAGTTCCATGCTGACTGGAAAGAAAACACTGTGTTCCTGCCCTGTGACCCCAGTGCTTGTGTTAAAGCACAAAGTCTCCAATCATATGAATGGAGCATAAAACCTTTTGCTATTCACTTCTTTCTCTGTGTAACCAGGCAAGTCTGTGGTAGTGTGAGCAATGTAAGAAGCAGGCTTTTTATTTGTGTAAAGTTTCATAGTGCTCCTCACCGAGTAGCTTTATAAAGGCTCAGCTGAAGGTAAGACTGAGCATCTTGGACCAGATCTTACAGAGTCACTGATGTTAAAGGTTGATCTGGACCGAGCTGCCTACGGGCATGTCTGTGTGGAGCATGGGCAGACAGCTCCCTGCTGATGATGGCAAGAACTACATCTTGTGTTGATGGAAGTCTGACTCCCTTGGTGCAGACATTAGATTCTGCAGAGCACACCTGAGCTTATCACACAATGCTGGTGGCAGTCGTATTCCTTATAGACAGCCAGGAAGATGGTGGCTATGATAACACTGTGATAGCTAAGCCATGTCTGGCATTGCTGTGGGAGATCCAGGACATCCCCACCCTTACCGGGAATTTTGCACTCTGCTATATGCTGGCACAGCCTTAATGACTGGCATGGGCAGTGCCTGTTCTTGACTCTTCTTCTTTGTGAATGTATCTGAGTAAGCATTCATGCTCTGTTTAGTTAAAGTGGACTTTTGGAGACCAGGTGGTTGCAAAGAAATCCAGAAAGGCATTGGTTGAAGCTGCGTGCTGATGAGTAGAAGATGAAGGCCCAGATTTGTAAGCAAGGATTCAACAAATTAAACTGTTAATGTGAGTATCTTATGTTCTTGGGTTTAATGTCCCTCTCCAAAATCCTTGGTGGTTGAGTTGTAGTGGCAGGCAAGTTGCTTTGCCTTCTTGCTGTCAGGAAGGAATGTGTCAGTATTGTAGATATCCCACTGAGTGCTTTTCAGTTTTCTTTTCAATGTAACTCTTTGCTTCCATGCAAAACCTAATGACTTTCGCTTGTGCAGATTGCCCTGTTGTGTGCTTTCTCCTGTGCTTTGCACTTTGTATTTGAACAATAAAAGGACCAAAGGGAAAACAGTGTTTCTTTATGTTAGCAGTACAGCAGCCTCACATGTCAATATTTCTTTTCCCCCTATGCACTCTGACTCAGTTTATTTTTTTAAACACTTTGGCTTCTTTTGAGGAGATTTTTAGTTCCAGAGCAAACCAGTTTGCACAATGTGAGCAGCTTCATGTTGCACTGGACTGATGGCATTTGTTATGTCTACCAGCTGATAGAGTTCTCTGAAAATATTTAGCCTGTAATGTAACCCTCCCTGCTCTTCTGTTTTCATTGCAAACATGCAATTAATCACCCCAGTTGTTCCAATTACCTAAAAGCCCAAGTGATTATGATTAAAAAAATAATAAAGATAGTGATGGCAAGGAGTGGCTGTAGGACTGAGATGGATCTTCAGCACAGCCTAGTAATCTCCCACTGATTCTTTCATGTCTGGGGAGTTATGCTGGATGAGGCTTGATGCACATCCCTGGAGTCACATAATCCAGTCTGGGTGCTACCTATATCTTTCAGGCAGTCATTGCATGTTGCCTTCCAAAATGTTGCCAGATACAAGGAGCAGAGAGCTGGACTTTTCATGGTCCTTATGGGTCCCTTCCAACCTGAGATATTTTATGATTCCGTCTGGCACTACCAGAAAGTGTTACCTGACAAATAGTTGTATGAGAGTTGAGGAAATAATCACATGTTCTCATAGAAAATGATGTCTTCAGAAATATTAGAGCTGTCATTGGCATCAAAAGATCAGCATCATTTAGAGGTCAGGTATATATAAATCATTCTCATTCCTGAAAATATCTGAAGCCAAAATGCTGTTTCTGTTCTCTGTAAATCAAAAGCAGTGTGGATTTTCTCCCCCTCAAATAATTCTCATGCTAGAGCTTGAGTCTGTAATAGGTTTCACTTGTTTGGCACATCCTCAGGCCCAGTTAAAAAATCCTTGGAAATGGTTCTAAGATAAATGCCCAAGCACAAACCTGCAAGCAGCGATCCCAGTGGATGTGCCAGGGAGAGCTTTTCACTTGCAGCACTTCTGAAACTCTCTGCAATGCCTCTGCCTGGCTCAGGGGAGAATAAAGTCAACCATGGTCTGTTTTGAAGGAAATGGCATTTTAATCTTCCAGAAAAGTGCAAGCCACATGCTTTTATTTTGCTACTGGGAGGCTATTTAAGGAGTTTACAATATTCTGTTAAGAACTATAAATGTTTTAATTATGTATATATATACACATACATATATTTGTGCATATATGTATATACACATATGAGGATGTAATTCTTCTCTGATACTAGTGTTATATCACTGGTTTATCTATTGTAAATCTGGGTCACTCCTGAATTACATTCTCTGCATGTAGATGGGAGTTTGGACTACAGCATGGCTCTGAAGTGCTGTTTTCTAATATGATTAGTGAGTCAGTGTCTAGATGTGGGTTTGTTTAGGGGAAGGGAACGGGACTGAGGAGGTGGCATCCTGACTTCTGATCCCTGCAACATCCATAGGAATTTCTGGCACTTTGTGTGTCCTTGCCACTGTTCCTCAAGCACAGGGAGCGGGAGCTGGAGCTGGGGAGAACCAGGGAGCTCCTGGGCCACTCTTCCTCTCTGAGGCTTGGGGTTAACCCAGAGAGAGGGCAGAGGTAGCCAACACAACTGAGATGCTTCCATGCTAGAGGGATTAAGCTGATGAGGACTTCTGAGCTCTCAGAAAGATATGGGAATGGGCTTAACAGAGGTTTACAGAATCCTAATCACCACGGAGCCAGCAAATGCAAAATAAACTGTAGCAAAAAGTAAGGAGATGCCAGGGTACACGCTGTTAGGTGGCAGAATGCTGTCAAGACCCAGAGGAGTTAATTATTTCAATAGGAATTGGAGCAAATCATGGGGGGAGACCTACAAGGGCTATTATACACCACTATCCAAGGCAGAACAGATTATTGAATAGGGGGTTTACCTGGTGCAACCCCAGCCTTAATACTGACAGGACTTCTCTGTGGCAAGATGGTTCCTTGAAAATCTTTCTGCTGAGCAAGTATAGGCTGGCTGTTAACCTCTGCAATGTCAATAGTTTAAAGAGGCTGGTGGAAATCAAAAGGGTACAATAATCTTTATGTGCAGGTTTTTCTTTGCTTGAACTCTGAAGGTAGTTTCCTGTCACTCCTGTCTAAGCTGGCTGTATATGGCTTGACAGAGAAAAGAATTAATCATATCATTACAGATATAGACATATATTTATGGGGAAAATTACTCTGCCACCCTGATAAGTAAACATTTACAAAGCTGTGTAGCGTAGAAAATGCTAAGAAGGACAAAACAAGTGTCAGTTAATTCTGTAGACTTTGAATCAGGTTTCAGCCACAGTCAGTGCCAATTATAAAGCTGAATGGAGTGACACAGTATATTAAAGAACATATAATTTGTCAGGCAGTGTCAACATTGCTGGCATTTTATATTTCTTGAGGTAATACTTTTGAGCCAAGTGTCTCAAAATCTCATTTAGCATGTCAAAAAGTGCTCTCATTGTTAATTCTCTGCATTTGGGAGAAACAGGCCTTGTGGTAGACAGCTTTTTGACAATCATAGCTGGGCTAAACTCTTGCAATGGTGGGATTTAGATTGTTGCAAATATGCAATGTCTGAAACCAGCCTGCTAGAAAAAGCTGTTCACTGCAGCTGCCTGTCTGCCTGAAATAGCATTTACTTGGAATAGTTTTTGGGTATCTTCACACTCTGACCTGCTGTATTCATCACTTAATCTTTAAAAAATCCACAAATCACAATAAAATGGGCAGAAATTTACATTTTCTAAGAGCAGAAATGAAAAGACAAACTAAAATTATTCTTTATTTGGTGGCTACTAGAGTTTTTATCCTAAGTATTTGTTTTATGCCACTGCTCTGCCCCATGTCCAAACAGCCATGTTTCTACTCTTGTAGCATGAAGTGTGAGAAGGCAAAGCAGTTTGATACCTGATGTGACTTTGTTACCTGAAGCTGGAGAGCTCTGCAATGTTGTGGGAGTAAAGCTGCTGAGATCCCTCTTATTCTTATATAGAGGATGTATGAAGGCTAAAATCAGATCCACAGCTTCAGTGATGCTCAGCACTAAGAGGGGCTAGCAGGCATGGGCTGTACACTGAGGAATACAGCACACTCCTCCAGGCACTTAGTAGGGGCATGGGATTGTGCTTACTTCCTGGAAAAGGTGGGATTTTGTATTTTTGGCATAATATTCGAGACTTTGTGATGTGAGACCCATATCCAACAAAACACATTGCCTTCAGGGAAACAGAAGTAGTGGGAGTGCTGGCAAATGGATATACCCAGGGATTGGGGCTGGACCCAAGGGTCTGCACAGCTGGATTTGTGCTGTAAGCTCCAGGCCACTCTTCTGATACTGAGTTCATTTATATGGCAGTCCTAACATCCTCAGGTAGGGGCAAAATGGCTTAGTGGGATGCAGAGAAGCTCATTAGCTTGTGCTTCCTTTTGTTCATCAGCTCCTTTAAAATCTTGGCCTGCTCCAGTGTTAGATGCTGCCACCTCTGTTTCCTCACTACCTCGTAATTTGGTTCCCTTGCATCTGTGAGAAAACATCAGCTGCCGTCAGTGAGCACCACTGCATCCTTAGCAATACTCATGCTTGTCCCTTCCATATACCTATACTCCTGCCTCCTTTAATTCACCATATTGCAATATGATTTCAAGAACTCAAAACATGTTCTTCCCACATAAGCTGAATGAAATCTGATACTTTTTTAATTAAAAATATAAAGTTGTTTTGGCTGCAGTAAAATTGAAGAACAATGTTTTACAATGAGGGAGAGATGTATGACATGCATGACTTTCTGTAGTACACTGTTGTTACACAACTTATTAGAGGATCTAAAAGCCCATTCTGGGCTAAGCCTGATTGCTGTGTTGCCCCTATATAATATTTTATAAATTCCCATAAAAGAAAGAAACGCTAAGACTAAATTAATGTTTTTAAGTAGTAGGACTTCAACTGCCAATGAGGAATAGTGCTTTGAGTACTACGAAAAGATTACATTCTAAAATGTTATTTTACATGCTGTCCTAACTCAAGGCTTATTTTAAGAACGAGCTTTAGACAGCACAAGTAAATTCACATGACTATCTGCATAAGGCTGGATATATTTTGTGATGATGGCTTACATTACCATCATCTTTTCAGCACCTTTGAATGCTGTGAAAGCAAGCTTTCTTTGCTGCTTTTCAGTGCAATGAGTCTAGCAGACTGAAATATCAGCCATGCTTCTAGGAGGATTTTACAACTACCTCTAAATGTAACCACTATTAGAAAGCTTTAGGCATAAATTCTGCAACCTACATGTATTGACCATGCAAATGATTCCACTGAAGCCAACATGCGCTTTGCATAAAATAACTTTGTAAGCCACGGGATGGAATTCTTTAAGCTGTTATTCTGACTGTGGTTTGTGCTCTCATATCTGCTCCAAGTAGAAAAGACAGTTAAAAATTCAGACAAAAGAAAAAGTCTCATAACTTGCATTAACTTTTATTTCATCTTTGAAACTTTTTAACAACCTGCTAAATGGCAGTGAGCAGGAGTCTTCCTTGACATGTGCCCTTTGAAATTACAACTGAATGTGGGTCTTTGGTTTAAGGAATTTTTACTGGGGTTTCATTACTTTTTTAATTACTCTGTTACTTTGCTGCTTGGCTAAAAGGAAAAAGCTGGTTCTAGTCAAAACACTGTAATTAAATGTTCTGTAATGCAAACTGTTGCATAGTGGGAAGACCTGGCAAGGAGTAAGACACTTCACAGCTTAATGTTTGTACTTGCGTGCCTGCTTGTGTAACAACTGTACCCAGTCACTGGGCGAACTTGGGCTCAGATATTGAATTCACTGAAGATGCTGAAGTTTCTGTCAGCTCCTGACTTCATCTATATCACTGTGTAGCCTCTATGCAAATTCTGCTTATGTGCCGAGCTCTCCGTCAAGCACAGTGAAAAAACAACACCCACCCCCCAAAAACCCTTTCAGGTGTTCAGAAGTGGAGTTAGTTGTGAGACATTTAAGGCAAAGCAATTGTGTCACTCACTGTTATCAAGTATTGTGAAGAAATTTGGAAGCCTGAAAATGGAGGTTTTCTCCTTGTCTTTGTTCAGGAGCATATTCACAAGGCACTTATGTATCATTATAATGAATTACTGTTTGTGTTACAGTAGTGTGCAGTGAGAGCAAATTCAAGACCCAGTTAAGCCACAGCTGCAAAAACAGCATCATTTTGCTCTGAAAGATATATAGACAAAATTAACAAAACTAGCAGAGGGCTGAAGAAAGGAACTGAACTAGACACAAATGGGAATCAAAGCTGGTAGATACAAAAATACTTTTTAAAATACCATATGCATCCAAAGAAACATGCTGAAGCTGGACTTAGAGCACAACTGCAGGCCTTTGCAGGGACAAAGCCCTGCTTCTCTCCTGATTGAAAATGTTGGTTTATTGGAACAGAGATTTGTTCCAAGTTCTCTGACCCATCTTTGCGCCCAGCCTGTCTTTTGGATATCTGGTTTACCTGTGTGGATGTTCACACCAAGTTTGTTAGAGCAGCGTTTACTTGTAGTGCATTAAATGGTACAGATGGCATCAGGCACATGGTGTGTCTTCTCCTTGTCTGTCCTAAGGGCAAAAACTCTGTTTAGTGAGGGGACCATTTTTCTTAAGCTTTTTGATTTCTCTTTTAAGTGTCACCATTGATATGTATCTGTTAGAGAAGGCAAAGCTCAGAGCATCCTCTGCACTTGAGGAAGTCTGAAGGTTGTGGTGCTCCTTAGGCTGGGCTCCATTCAGACCTCACCAGTGAGGAGGTAAAGACCGACAAGTCTGGCCCTACTGTGGTGCCCAGGTGAATAATGATGCTATGCTGACATGAAATAGTTCCCAAGTCATGGAATGTTCATAGAATGGTAGAATAGTTAGGGTTGGAAGGACCTTAAGATCATCTGGTTCCAACCCCCCATAGATGTGCCCATCCCAAAGTAACAGGAGGGGAAACTCTAGCAGCACTTAGTGCCCAGATCTGCTCAGAGCAGAGCCAATGCAGCTCATGCTGGCCTGGATATTGCCTTGAGTTTTGTTATATGCAGTTTTCTTTGGGAAGAGAGAGGTAAGGCTTCCATGTTGTTTCTCATCAGTCTGTTGTTTAGAATGAAGAATGTTTAATCTGATGCATTTGGAAACATCCACGCAGTAACCTATTGCTGTCCTTGGTCAATAAATGATCCTGCATTTCCTTGTATTTTGGATTCACCCCTTTGGCTTTTCCCTGTGTGAGGCAGCCCTGTCTCTTTCCTCACCTTTCCCCCCAAGCTTCTCACAGCATTGCAGCCATTCATGGCAGGCTTGCATTTGTGTCCCTGTTACTTGTTTCCTAGTTCCAAACACTAGTACTGTATCCAAATTGCTTATCCCAGGGAGAATTGGTACCAGTGAGGAACTTACGTTAGTGAGAGGTTTCTCTTTAGCTTCCGGATACATCTGTATTTCTTCTATCCTTTTCACTTCACAGCCTATCAGGATTGTCATTACCCGGTGACTCTTTTGGAGCCCATGTTGTCTGTGCAGCCTTAAGCCTGGGTTATCCATTTTTTTTAAACCAGTTTTACAGCTGATTCACTTCACTTCAGAGGCACAAAAATGCTGAGTGTGGGGCAAACTGCCCTCTGCCATGGGGAGGAAGCATCGCTGGCAGCCAGGGCTTGGCTGCTCTCCCCTTCTGACACATCCAACAGCCCATGAGACTTCTGTCGAAACTTTTGGTGAGGAAGAATGCAAGCTGGCCAAGACCTTGGGATTAAATTCTTTTTTTCTTTCAAAGTATCATGAGGTAATTGCTGAATAATAAATGGTCAAGATTTTGGTTGTATTTCTTATATGAAAGATTGTCTTTCCAGCAGCTCAATTTTGCCAGCACCAAACTGGGAATTAGTTCAACACTAACAAAGGAGGAGAGTGTCATATTCTGAAAAATCCCCTGCAGAACCTGCCTTTTCTGGAGGGTTGAGGTGTTGGGAACATTTTGTGCACATACTGAACAAACTGAAGAAAACTTGGCTTGTGACTAAAGACATTTTAAACCCCTCAATCTTAGATCACAGCCCTCTGTTGCAGACTGATTTGTACTGAGGTGCCTCTTCAGGTGCTCACTTTGTAGGAGTATCTTTCTTGTTGCTAAATATCTCTTGTACTTAACAGTAATGCACAGTATGGCTCAGTGTCTATTCTGTCACCTTCAGGTTTTGGACAATTCCCATTCAGAGCCTACATTTCTGCTTGTCCTGGCTCCCTCCATTTGCTCTGATTTACTTTACTGCTCACCTTTTTGCACCAGGGATGGTGTTGCTTTGAGCTTCCCCTACATACAAGGAGCAGGATGCTAGGATGACTCCCCTGACATGTCTTGCTCCTTTCAGTCCCCTCCATGTCCTGTACTGGCCTTTCTTCATGAATAACTGGTGCTCAGCATCCTCTGTGGCTTTATCTCAGACAAATCAGATTTTCTCCCCTGAATTTTTCTGTTTTGGCCTTTAAAACTGTTGCCCTTCAGGGGTCTCACTATACAACCTGTGCAGCAGTAGGGTCACTGTAACTTCTTTTCTCAACTTGTTCACAATCTAAGGAGCATCTGGGAATGATTCACAGAGGGAGCCCCCACAACCTCCTCCTTATCCGTCCAGTGCGTACTGCTGGGAATTGCCTCTTCACGTGCATTACTTCTCATAGATGCAAAAACTTGCTGTGATGGGCAAGGGCTGTGCAGGTACTAAATATTGCTGATAGCATCATCTGCTGACTGTTCTGTGAAGATTCTGATGACGTCTGCCTGTAACTGGAAACTGCCTCCTGAGCCGGTTTGGGATGCACAGTCAGTCATAGGTTGTGTTATTCAGCTTTAATCTTGTTAAGGAAAACTTCCAGAGGTATTTATAGCTTTGTTCAGTATGTAATGTTCAACAGAAGGGGACTGGGCAGCATAATGTCAGTTACAATAATAAAGGCACTAATTAAATGACAAGATGTTTTCACTCCATTTTAATCTGCCAGAGTTCAAACTTTGCCTGGAGGACAGAAACTGTCTTCCCTTTCTTTTTGGTTTCCATACCTTCCTTTTTAGCACCTGTAAGGCTTTACTTAATCTAGTGATTATTGCTGAGTTAGGTTGAGAAGCAAGTGTGGAAACAAATTAAGGTATCAAATGCACCTCTAATCTTTTTCAAGTTGTGCCATTTGTTTTCTGTGTTTGAAGGATCCCATCTGACAGCAGCATTTCTGCATTTGCAAGCTGCAATATTGTATTTCTTGCTGTTTCAAAGACTTCAGTGAGAACAAACTTAGAAGAGTATCACAGCATTAAAATATCTTCATCTACATTGTTTGTCTTTCCACAACATTTCTGGAAACCTTCATACATCGCTGTTTTGGCCTTAATTTAATATTAACTTGTTAGACCTGAAGCTATTGCTTTTGGGGTAATTTCTGACATGCCGTTATTCCTAAGTTGTGTTTAAATGTTGTCTAATAATATATTAATTAAAGCAGACTATTAGGTAGACATCATCAATTCCCACATACCAGTTCCTGGTTAGACTCCCTTGGTCTCTCTAGTTCTGTTGTCCCCATGTCTCTTGTGCTACCTTTAATTACATCTGGCATTATCCCAGTGCCAGACTTTTGGTGCTGGTTTGATGCATGCTTGCAGACAAGCCAGGCTGAACAAGAGGAGTCCATGCTTCTCATGAGCACAAACCGCTATAAGAAGCAAGGATTAATGTACTAGAGGGCAGGCACAGTGAGGTATGTGAGAAGCTGGACTTTTTCAATCCATGCAAAGCTGTTATTTGCAAAGGGGAGGTGGCCTCTAAAAGGAATAAGCTATTTTGGCTGATGAGTTTCATTATGGTTATCTCTTCTACAGATCATGGGGTTTTGAATAGTGTTACTGACTTTCAAGTGTTGTTTTTAAGTGGGTGTTTAAAGACAGATCAGGTAATCTGAAGTGATGGGTAAAGCTGTCCCAGAGAGTGTGAGTACACATCTAGAGCAGTCATTATTTAAAGCAGTTGCTGAAAACTCCCAATAATTTAGATGTTTGAATCATCAGACAAATCTACAGCTATTCTCCTGCAGTGTTTTAATGTTGTAATATGTCTTTCCCTTACTGAACGCCTAATGAGTGAGAAAAGTGGGCTGTCAGAAGTGTGTGCAGCTGCATCACACTGGGGAACTACACTGCAGTCCAGCTTCTGTCCCCAGCTAGAAAATTGTTCTTGGGACCACTGCCCTGCACCTCCTGTCCATGGCATCAGGGGACTGCCAGAATCCCTCCAGGGCCAATGGGAAAGTACTGCAAAGTTGCTTTATTATTGTTAAAATATTCATTACGTTAATAATTATTGCCTTTATTAATAACTTACATGGGGAAAAACAATCTCTGTGTTATCCGTTTTTTATTCAAACCCCCACAAATCCACTGCTTTAGAGCAGGGAGGTTTATGTTTATTGACATTAAGAGTTTATCCTTCCAAAATACTGCCTCTGCTTCAGGTAGGGGCCACATGGATATTAAATACAATGACCATGAAGTACATACAGCATATTGTATGGGATAAGCAAAGACCTTAGTGCACACCAGAAGTGTCATGTGTTTTTTATTAGCAAAGTATCTAAAAGTGAATTGGAAAATCACATTTAACAAATACTACCCTGAAATCAACCATAATTTTAATTGAATAAACATAAGCAGGCACTTGAAAATGAGATGTGAAATCTTCAGTAATGAGCACCATAACCAGTTAAGATACTGCATTGGTGTTGGTAATGGATTAACAATACTGGGAGAGATCATATAAACTTGACAGTTTCTATTTCAGAAAAGCAGTTGATGAAATGTTGGCAGATATGTGCTGCTGGCTATGTATGTGGGGACTGTATCCCCCTGTGGCTGCACAGTGACTAGAAATGAAGCTTTTTCAAAGAAACCAGATTAAAAATGAATCCTTGCTTCGGGCTGTGCCTCAGGCACTCAATTTTCCCCGTACGCTGGTGCTGCCATGCCAAGCGCTGGGTCTGGAAACAAGCCCTCCTCTGGCCCCTGATCTACTGTTCCTTGCCCCTTAGCAAGGCAGATGTCTCTGTAACTGTATTAATGACAAGGCAGTAGGGAAAAAAACCTTCCAGAATTTAAATGTGTTATTCTGGTTGTTAATGAGGCTTCCCAAGTACAATGTCCAGCTATCTCCAGGTATCCTCCTGCCTGTCAGAGATTGGCCGTGACCTTTCTGGTTTCTGTTTGCTGTGACATTGTTCTACTGGCACAGTGAGCTGTAGAAGTGGCAGTGGGAAAACTCATGCTCCTTCAAAAAGAGTAGAGTCCAGTGGGTGTGGACTCTTCAAACAGCTATATTTTCTGCTGACCCAGAATTTAAACCAGCAGCACCTTGGGGGCAGAAGTTATACAAAAGGTGAAGTAGTAAGAGCCTGTAGATGGATTTACAGCGCAGGGAAAAGGAAGACCAAACCAAACCAGCAAAATAAACTGCAAGCCACGAAACCAAGAAAAACCCCAGATGAAACAAGGGAAAATAGGAAATAACAGTAGCAAGCCATCTGACATTGAGCTGTGACATGGTGACATACACCTCCGTCCAAGTGTAAGCAGTATTCCATGCTAGGGGCTCTGTTCAGTGCTGTGAACTGTTCAGCATGGGCCATCCTGGGCTGGGGAAAACATGTTGCACTGTCCCAGAGTCCTGGCAAATCCCATGGGCTGAGGCAGTGCAAGATGGTGCTGAGAAGGGCTGACTCCCAGAGAAACACTTTCATTCAGGATCATCGTCCTTATTCTCCTGGGATAGGATCCTTACAGGCTCAGCTGGGAGGTTTGGGGGAGCGCTGGGCAATCTGTTAAGCTGCAATAGCTGTAAAATCCCATATATAGTGTGAAAGAGGTTTAACTTTGTGTATGTTTTCCTTACTTTAGCCGGTGCAGAACAGCAGGCTGTCCTGATTAACCAGTTTGCCTGACACAAACCAAATGGCTTACAGCTTGAGTAACTGTCTGTTGAGTCCCATGTTTATTATAAATTCATTAGATGAAAAAAAAATCAAGTTTCTATGTTTTTTATAGCATTTCCCACCAGAGAACACTAACACTTGTAAAACAATAAATGCTACAGTATAACAGCAAGACTAGTAAAATGCTGAACAGTAGATAAAATCATTTACAAAAGACCATTATGGTTGCTTTTGGAGAAATAATACAGCATTTGATTTTAAGATACATGTGCCAGGTATAACTTTTAGGTGCTACAAAAAGGACCATAAATATCAAAGTGGGGAGTAAGGTGCATTCACAATCTGAATTGCTTCTCTCACTAAACTTAATTTACCCCTGCAATTTGATTTCATCTCTGCTCCACCAGTTTCTGAAAAGTAAACTACTTTGGTTCAAAGGAAAAACGTCAGTATCTATATTTCTGTGTCCCACTCAGTCTGTTTTTCAAACAAGGTTTCATGGGAGTTGGATGCAGAGGATCAGAGAGAAAGTTGTGTTGTTTGGGATCAGGGACATTTCTTCAGTTAAGCTAATTTGTTCCCTGACGAGGTTTTTTCCATTCTTGCTGTAAGACTGAATTCCATTGCAAATGTTGACTGCTGCTGTCACAGGATGGTGGTTGGAAGGGAAATGCTTGGCGCTGCCTCCTGTTATTCGTTGTGCAGTCAAGGCAGAGCCAGCTACAAGTTGGGAAACTGCACATTAGCATGAAGAAATGTAGCTGTGGAAGCAAAAGACTGGCCGATGCAGATCCTTCACCTACCTGCACATTTCAGCTTCTTTCCTTCTTGCTAGAGAATTGAAAGCCACTGGGTTTAGTGGTATTTCAAATAGTACATGTACTCCATCTGCCTGCAGATGAATTTCCACCTCTGGCAAACCAAAACGTGGAGACCCAATGCAACAGGCTCTGCCACTTTAAAAATCCACACGGGTGGCCAGGAAGGTTTACTGATTGCTCCTGGGGAGCAGTGGTTTCCACTGATACAATCCCTAAATCAAGGTTGTTTGAGATGCTTCAAGCCATACTAGAAAATAATGAATTACCCAGCATAACACATCTGAATTTGCCAGTTTTCCTTTGCTTCTCGTTGCATCATTAAGTAAACAGAGTTGTAGTTTGCTTGGCCATGTGGCAGCTCTATCTGGGCCTGCGGCTGCAGGGGCAGTTGCCATGAGTCAGTGTGTGCTGAGCACAGGCAGTGCTGGGGATGGCCGGCATAGAGTAGTGGTGTGGGCTGCAAGTATAGGTCTGGGCATTGCTACGGAATGCTGGGTGGGATGTGAATGGAAAAATCTCTTGGATAGGGAATTGTTCTAGCTAAAATACACTGGCACTTCAGAGCTGACTTTAGTTCAGGTACGTGCTTCGTCACGAGTTAGGGGGCTGGAACTAGGTGATCCTTAAGGTCACCAACCCAAATCATTGTGTGTGCCGTAAACCAGCTTAATTTCTCCCTGAAGTTTCAAAGTGAGCCCTATCCTTTGTTATGTACTTTGATTTTATATAACTAAAAGAGCCAGTTAGGCAAGCAGTTCAACATTTGTCAGTTTTTATTTAGATGTCAACATGTGGTTTTTATATTCGTAAGTTTAGAGAGATGGCGAGTTCTGTCTTTGGGATTTTTTCAAGAGTTTAACTTATAACTATGGGAATCTACTGGGTGTTTAAAATAGATCTGAGACAGGAAGTAGAGTATTAGTTTTCCTGGAAAAAAACAGAAAAAATGCTTTGAAAGTTTATTTAAATCAGTATTTTTCTGACATAATACAGAAGAACATGTTCATATTGATCAAAGTCTTTGATAATGTATAATGTAAATGTCTAGTCAGGAATGGTGCTGGAATGAAATATTATGCATTTATTGTGTCATAAATAATTCATAGAAATAGGATGATATTTAGAGAAAATAAAATCGGATTAGAGGGAATCTATTGCACAGATAAAGGTTTTATGTGTTACTAATAGTACTTTAAAACCCATTTTGTATTAAGTAGTCTGCATTGCATTTCTATTTGCTATAGACTGGGAGCAAAATAGGTATTTTAAAGACAGACTTTTATCATTGTCTGGAAGAAGGCTTTTGCCAGCACCACATTTGCATTCCCTCTCACAGTTAACTGTAGTACTCAGCTGAATAGGAAGGCAGCGAGATAATTTTAGACCCTTAATCCATGGATATAAAATCCTTAATCCACAGATACAAAATCATTTTGTAAAACTGGGAGGGAGCATGAGGACATGGTTTACATGCAGGGAAACTGAGGCATACTGAGACTGCAGCTTTCCTTGGGGTTATGCAAAAGAAGGCAAAGGCAGAGAGATGCTCTGGGCGCAGCACCCTGTGTGACCCCCAGGCTGCCTGACACCCGGGCTTGCTTCCAGCCTGCAAACCTGCCTGGAGCCTCTGTGCTAGCAGGCAAGCAGCAGGCTTTGAACAACTTGTTCTCATTATGTGAGGAGCACGCGAGCTTTCCACAGTCGCCTTTTAATCTTTTTTATGTTTTTGTTCGCACTATGTCACAGATATGTCCTGCATTTCATTATCCAGCTTGGTTCAGTGTGCAGTAGATGAAAGTCAAGACTGGCAAGTGGCTGTTGCAGTTGCAATGCTGACCCCACAGCAGAGCTGCCACGCAGCCTTTATGCCCTCTTAACCTTGGGCTTAGACAAATACAAAATTCTTTTGGTTGAAATCCTTACAGATTTATGTTTTCATGACAGATTTGTTGTTTAGGGTAAGCCAGAAGGAGCCAAACTGCCCCGGCTGTGTGCCGCTTTCCCTGGCAGTTCCTAGGGAATGCCACAGCATCCCCACTTTGCTGGGGCCTGATCCACAGTGCTCCGCAGGAGCGCACTGAGCCTCATCACTGCTTCTCCCAGTCATTGCTGCCTGCTTCTGCAGTTTGTGAGGGGTGTTTGTCCCTGCCTGGGCCACGGATGGGGTCCATCTTGGATTGGTTTCCCTAGAAAACAGGAGCATCCAGCACACCCCTCTGCTGTCTGCCCCAAAGGAGCGCTGTGCAGCTGGCATCAGTCTGGGGATGCATCTCTGCCTTGCTTGAGCTACTTATTGGCATACTGTGATGGCAGAGAACTTCATGTTCTTGTATATTTAAATCATGGGGTCAGCAGAGGGAGCTCAAGGACATGCAGTCTCAGGTTTGGATTTCAGACCAGCAGAGTTTTCTGGGTGCTGAAGTGTTCCTGACATAAACTGTCTGCCTTTGAGTGTTGCAGTAATTTACTTTTAAGCTCCCAAACTGTGCAGCGGCAGTGTGGGGCCACCTTGGTTGTGCTGGAAGGGGGAGAGCTGAGTAGGAGAGGTCTGACTTAATGGGAATCCCTTTCAGAAGGGACTTTTTTCTTCATATTTTCAATAATGGGATCAGTGCAGAAACCCAAGGTGCTAATATGGGCCTCTGGGGACAGACAAAACTCAGGCACGTCTTGCAGTTTACACTAAGAGAAATAGGAAGGGAAAGCAATAGTGTAAAGTGTAAACCTGTTCCCATTGAGATATATGCACACGCACAGAGGCATAGATAGGAGCTTGCAGACCATCACTAAGAGCAATATAGCAAAGGTGTGGAACATTCCATACACAGCAGGGTCAGAAATACTGCAGCTGTGAAATATCTCCTGTTGAAACTGCAGTGCTGCTCACAACTTTGGTTTGAAACTGGGTGTTACTGTTCTGAAGCTGTCTCCATGGCTGTCAGACCTGGTGCAGTCAGACCTGGTGCTGTGCTGTCTGAGAGTGCATGTGGACTTTCATCTTACCTGTGGACAGCGTCTTCTCCCTCTTCCCTCCCTCAGCTGTGATGGAAAGCAGTGGCCATGGCTGGTGACGCCTGTGGCCCTGTGAATGTTCCTCTGTTCATGTCCATGGCTGCCACAGAGGTGTGTGTGACCTGAGCAAGGAAGCAGGAGTGGACCTCGGCAGCTTTTCTGATCTTTGAAATTTCTGATCTTTCTGATCACTGAAATTCATGTTGAGATTCTAACTCCTGGTGGTGGTGGGGTTTGACTGCAAAAGCAGCCCTATCATTCTGGCCTTGGACAAGCGATGGGTGCTTTCAGAGGCAGCAGGCCAGCAGGGTCTGGGCAGGACATTTTCATAGCGTTAAGCCAGAGCTGGAGCTCCCTCTTGTGAGAAAATCGAAGTATCAGAGAGGCCCAGGAGTGTCAGCTGCAGATACACACCGAAGGTGGTGTTCAATAGGCAGGCGGCTGTTTTCCTCTAAGTCCTCGCACACCTCCATCCGCTGGGACAAGAAAACACGGCATTTGCGGACGCAGTCTTGCAACATTTGAACTTGGCACTATAATCTGTACACAGAGTGTAAGGATAATCTGTGCACAGCTGGGATCTGTCAGAGTTCTGCTGCTTGGGAAAAATACGGAAGTAATTTTCAATGGCAATAACTCTGCTGTTCTCCTCCCCCCTTTAATGACTTTTGTCTCTGACAATAGGAGCCTACCTTTGTGGCAGCTAATAAAAAGCAGAAAACAAAGCGATCTGTCAGGAATGATAAATACTGTTTGCATTTTTGTGCTTGCTGTGCTCAGCATCAGCAGTGATGAATTGGTGACTCTTCTGCCGGCCTCTCACATGGCGCACCAGAGCTGGGCTCTCTCATGTCCGTGCCAAGGCCGTCTGCTTTAGAGATGGGGTTGTCCAGCCACACACTGGGTTATCAGGGTATAATGGGATACATATATATAATAGCTATATGTATGAAGGCTCTACAGATGGGTCTAGATAGGTTTGAGCCCGAGAGCATCTATGGAAAATACTTGCCATTCAGTGAGATCTGGTGAACTTCAAAGGGGGAAAACGTGTTTCAGAAGTATTTTTATGAGCCCTGGGATTAAGTTCTCTCTGGTAAATGTGAGTTAGCAGCAACCAAAGGGGTGATGGCCGATGGCAGCAGCTCCCCTGACCCTCCCTTAAGTTCAGCACTGAGTCCCATGGCAGGGTCTGTGCAGTCCCAAAAGCCCAAGTGGACACTTGGGGTCCTCCATATGGCTGTGGTGAGGATGCCCCGTGCTTGCTGCCAGGCACTGGTTACCCCTTACAGAGAAAGGAAGTGTTTAAGAAGTCTTTTGCAACATTTGTCCGGTTTATTTTTTTATCTGATAAATAAACGGAGATCCCAGCGTGGTTGCCATGGCTGTAACACCAAAGCTGACATATCTGAGTTGCCCTCCCCACCCCTGTCCCCCCCAGGACCTCTGGCGCTTCTTCTCCAGGGAAAGGAGGACTCTTGCATCTCGTTGACCATCTCTCAAAACCAGGGTGCACCCAGGTGGTGACATCTCCAGGAACCGATGCTCTGCTTTTCTGAGATGTAATGTATTAAATCAACTCCTTTTCCCTCTGCATGGCTAGAGTTAATTGTGCGAGTGTAAGAATATTATTCCAAGGGCTTATAAAAAAGAAATCATAATTTTTCTTACAGCAGGGAACACGTCCAGTAATTGATGTGGGAATATTAACGCAATATGTGTGTGTTATCAATTTAGAAAAGTAGAAGACATATTTCCTTAAGCTTCTAATCATTTATACATATGACCTTCATTTATACAGCAGAAGAGCTCTTCCAGAGAGCTACAATTTGCTTCAGATGTTTAGCTTGGGTATTTTGCTTTACCTTCAAACTGCCGACTTTGGGGATTATTTAGCAGTAAAATCAGAAGTGTGGATTTGAGTATGGACCAAAGTCCTGACAGGTGTTAATGGGACTCAACTTGAATATTTTATTCTTTAAATAGTAAAATGTAAACCTGCATTTGTTTAGCTTTGCCTTCCTGCCAGCTATATCAGGTATCTTGTGTGACTAGAATCACTGTTTTCTGTACATGGTCTTCATGCCTGTTTCCAGCTCAGCCTATATTTATAATCCGAACAGATTTCAGGTCCATGGAGAACTCCTTAGGCAAATGTGTGGTTCTCAACCCAAAGCGATAGGAAAGAAAATTCATTATGCAGTATAGCTCTGATTTGCAGAACGTGCCTGGAGATGCAAACAGGCACCTAAGAGGATTTTTTAGAAGGAAATCAAATGCTGGAGATGAAATTAAAGCAATTTAAGGCAGTCTTGAAGAATCCCACTTAGTGCCTTTTTCAAAGGTTTTAGGTGTTTGGACACCTTTGAAAAAGTCTGTCCATCAGCCCACTGCATTTCAGCAGTGTTGTTTTGGGGTTACATTCAGGGCAAACTCTGATGCAGAGAGATTTCTTTTGGTAGCATTGATCCCCAGTTTTGCTGAGAGAGGTGGTGCAGGTTACTCAGTGGGATCATGCTGGTTTGGAGAGCAGCACTGGGTGGTTAGGAGAGCATGTAGGACACTAGTGCAACACAGGCTCAGCCTTCTTATTACAGGAGATGTGCTGGGAGGGATTTATGTTGTCTGAATTTTGATGTCCGTCATTGGAGATTGCAGCTTCTCAGCGCCTTCCTGTAACATGTGACTCCCCCTTTGGAGGCATCTTTCACTTCCTAGCAACTTAGAGGAAGTCAGGGTGCTGTTCTGGCAACTCATGGGTGCCTGGAGTAGTATGAAATCAAGCCATCCCTTAGTCATTGAAGAGGAAAATCCTGAATCTGCTGTTGGAACTACATACTTAACTTGGGTGCTGGGAGGGGAAGAGCTGCTCTCTTGGTTGCATTGCCCCAAGGATGCTGCCTTTCTGAAATGAAGGGAACCTGAAAGCAGGGAATGGTCAGCCTCCTCCATTAAACCACCTTTACGCACTCCCTTCCTAGACCAGTCCCTAGCCAGCATCTCCATGTGTCCTCCCGTGTCTCTGTGCTGTCGTCTTGCCCAGCAAAACATTCCAGACCACTGTTTGACACCCAGGCACACTTGGAGGGTTCAGAGATGTGACCCCTCTCAGAAAGAAGGCAGAAAACCCTTTGAAATCAAGCAGGCCAAAATTTGCAAAACTCTTGGAAATTGACATCATCCTTTTCTTGGTGTCCTTGATTCACTGAAGAGAACTTCTATATAACACAGGATCAGAAACGTACTTTCAAACTTGAGTCACTTGGTTTTGAACTAGAATTACTGGTTCCAGCCAGAAAATCTGTGTTAGCATAGAAGAAGAATTGGGTTGGTTGTTTTTTTGGCTTCACCACCACTGCAGAAATTGTTTCTTGTTTGTCAAAGGAATGGGCAAATATCTTTTATCTCAGTCAGGTAGAAAGCTCAGTCTTCAGCTAGATTTCTATGGGTTTCTATGGGTAGATTTCATAGGGACTTTCTATGGGTTAGATGCTTTAAAGACAAGCCTCCCTCGTAGTTTGACTAGTTTTGCGGCCGTGAGCGGCTGACAGCTCCTGGTGCCAGGGTATGCAGCCTTGCAAGGCCTTGACAGTCTAGATATCTGCTGATTGTGGGCCATGGACTTCAAAATCACATAAGGGACTTTGCAGTTTGCTTTGAGATTGAAGAAAAGAGGAGCCTTTAGTGTAACTGCAGACCTCAGAAGGGCTTGTTTCAGGAGGGAAGATTCCAGTGGCTTTTTGCTGTCAGTGAAATAAATCCTATAGACTGGCTATTTTTCTTCCGTTGCCCTGATCTTTTAATTTAATACAAATACATTGCTGGAGAACCAAACTGAACTGGTGTAGGTTTTAATAAGTTCATAACAAAAACCATTGAAATCTTTGACTCTTATGCAATTTAAATTCAATTTACAGTCACTGTTTATTTTCACATGCTTGGTTGTTGTTTTAAGAAGTGGGTTTTTTTTGCACTGCTTGCGTAACTGACATCTATTGCAGTATCGGATCGGTGCTCATAATGTGCTCTGGAATTTGTTGTTTTGGACTATTACCATTAACAAAGCGTATCCAGTTGAAAGGACAGTCTCAGAAGCAGAGAAGTGCCTCCACAGGCAGCTGGTCCTGCTGTTCAGTGTGTACCTAACTAGAGAATATGACCTGAAAATGTACTAACTGCAGCCATGGGTGCATATCTGATACCTGTCACCATTCCTACAGCAGACCCAAGGCTTTGGTCTTACAAATTCCTGGGTCATTTTACCACATCAGAGTTATAGCATTAAAATAGTGTTCTTTTGTCATGATTTGCCATGTGATACGCCACGTGTGTACATCTCCTTTGCTCACTTGCAAAGGCATCTCTGTATCACTGAAAGGATGAGTACCTCTACATCTTGTGAAGTACTGCAGCTAGTAAATGGGACCATAAACAAGCATTTTGGTTTTCTCTACAGTGAAAAGCTGGATCTTGATTGTATTAAAAATGTAGAAGTCCTACTGAATGTTTGGCTTCCATCCCAGCTGGTGGAGGGCGCAAAGAAGTGCTTCAGCTGCTTCAGTGTCAACTCTTGAAATTCATTTTCTCTCTCCCAGCTTGATCAGCCACTGAAGGTCGTCTTATTTCAGGCGTTCCTAAAGCGTCCTGCGTACGCACCGAGTACATACACATGGGGTTTTCATTCACTGGGGAAATGATTTGTGGCTATTTATAAAGTAAGCTTGTAATTTATGATTTGAATTTTGTTGCCTAGATTGAAAAAGTGTCTGACAGTGGAATGGAACCAGCAGTTCCATTTTAATTCAACGGGGTAATAATTTTCTACTGTTATAAAGCCTTACTCCAGTTATTATATGTATTAGTCGGTGGGGTTTTTACAGCACCACAACGGCAAACTTGCCAAGCAATAAATTCCATTGAAAGGTTTCTTTGTGTCTTTAGGAAAAGCTTACATGAGATACTTCCCTACTTACATGTAATAAAAGGACATAATGAAGTACTCAAGCACATATTAACTGGTGCTATTGTGTATTTTAATGCTTTTACTATGGATAACTTTCCAAACTGTGCAAACTCAAACGAGAGCTTTTGCATTTCTCTCAGTCCAGCTTTTTAATTTACAGAAAACCTGATTCACACAGATTCTGGAATGAAGTCATCACTCCAGCTGCTCTGCTTTAAGTTTCCCAGACCTTTGTGAATCACTGTGGTTTTGAACAGCCTGCCTGTTGTGACAGAAATATTCTTGTAATTGATCAAGTATGCTTAGGTTCAGTTGGTTTGTATTTTTAATTTGAAAAAATGGCATTTTTAGAAGGATTTCTTTAATTTTTAGGAAATGAGATTAATCTGGGTTTTAAGACACGATTTCCTTTTAATGTCTCTGCCTAATTGAATCACACCAATTATTTTGATTTTTGTCCCTGCCGTTATAGCTTTGTTGGCCTTTGGATATGTTTTTTCTAAGTCTTCCTTTAAAAGCTTTTGAGTTTTACTGCTTGGCAGTTTTTAAGCTACCTGCCTCCTTGTTTAACGTTCTAGGAAAGAGTTCTGGCCACTTCTGAGACCCAAAACAACCCAAACCTCTGATGCATCAGAGTAGATAAAGCAACAGGACAGAAAGCAGATGTGGCAGTACTCAGAAGCAAAGCCACGTGCCTATGCTTAAGGCACAGTTTGGAACCTTTATGCATTTTAATTCCAAGGGAGGAATGCTGAGTCAGTGCTGCCAGGGACTGCCTGGGCCGGGCAGAGCAGCCACACTTAACCAGGTTTGCAGCTGGGGTGTCCTTGAGAGCTTGAGATCTTGAGGAACCACTTATAAAAGAGGGGTCACATAACCCCGTGTTCTGGAGTGATTAAAACTTCCTCAATGTCTACATTTCAGTCAGATTTCTTGAGGACAGAGAGCTAAACTGGATCCAGAGTCCCCTTCATCTGCACTAACAAGGTGCATCGCAGCCCTGGAGAAAGAGCTAAAATGCATCCATCCTTTCTGGTTAGCCCAGATTGGGCTCAGAGCAGTGCTGGACCTGCTGCTATGACAGATGGTCTCCAGGGTTTTTTCTCTGTTTGCAGAGGGTCTGTGGTTGAGGCACTGGGATGTTCTATGAGCAGACTCCTGGGCTGCTGGGTCCTGAGGCTGGGGCACCAGTGTCGTGTTGAACTTGAGCTGTGTCCCATGTGTCTGGGCAGGTTGGTGTGAGCCATTCACTGTGACTGACATACCTGGCATGAGAGAGGGGTCCTTGACAGCTCTGTGTGGGCACACTGCTGCCGAGCAGATCCTGGTAATGGGAAGAAAACAGGAAAGCAAGTATCATCCTCAGTGACATGCTGGTTTCAATCCAGCGTGAGGTTTTCAGTGGTGACCTGTGCTCGCTTGGGTAACTGAGCTGTAAATGAAGGAGTATTTGCCAGAAATCTATTGATGCCCAAGGTGGGTGTTCTGCAGAATGGTGCTTGTGAAGAGTTGCCTGTTGCAGATAAACTTCTCAGGCCTCAGCAGCATTTCAGGTGTGCACCCCTGGCTTGGATGGGCACCCAATAACCTCCTTAGGCTGTCATATGCCTGGTGTGGCACCTCTGCTACTGCAGACATGCTGGTATGGGGGCTGTGGGAATGGCTTGTTGACAGTATGGATGTGGTGTCCTCTTGCATGCTTCACTCTGGGACCTGCTGTCTAAATGTCCTTTGGCCTTTTCTCAAGAGCTCTGCCCTGTGTCAGTGGGTATAGGAGACACAGCTGGACACTGCCAAGGGCAGCTAGAGCATTTAGTGTTATTTGTGTCCATAGTACAACAGTGAAGTTGACACTAACTCTTATTACCTTTATTTAATCCAAGCCCGGTCTCTCTTTTTCCTTTGTGAGGCTGTACCCACACCTGCAGCACAGCAGGTCCCATATACAGCAGCATCTCCTGAGGTTGGGGTTTGTGTATGAGACAGAATAAAGCCTTTCAGCTAACCATACACTTGCTCCTAGGGTGCCTTATTAGGCACAACTAAGCATTGGTTTGCAAATGAGAACAGTTATGGGTTTTTTTGTTAGTTTCTGCTTATTGTTCTCCCAAACCACTGTGGGACATTTTCAGGAGTTCATACCTAACCTGCCTGTGTTGGCACACACTGGGAGCAGCCTGTCTCTCCCAGGAATCATGATTAGGCTGGAAATGCAGCCCAGTGAGGCCAGGGCCACTGTGACAGGGAACCAAGCTACTGCAGGTGACCTCTGTTCCTCTGGAAGACATTGCTTTGGATGGAGGAGCCCTCCCAAAGCCCTACCTGCCTGAGGTGGAAAGGTCAGAGAGGCTTCCAGGTCTTGTGAACAGAGAAATCAGGTGACGTGCCCCACACTTAGTGTTTGTGCACTGTGAATATGGCCCTGATCTCACAGGGGATGAGGAGATGTTTACTTGTGGAGGCACAGAGCCAACCACAGCTGCATTTAATCTTCTCCTACACTGCTTGTGCTGATGCATCCACCATGGCAGGGGAAGCAGGGAGGCTGGGAGCGGGTTTAGGGCCAGTGGGCACCAAGTGATGGGGAGCCAGCCCATGATGCTGTCCTGTGCTGGGAGGCTCTGGTCCTTTCACTGGAAGGCTGCAAGCCCCCCAGTTTCCTTCACATACACTTGGGCTGTTATGATTTCACACTTACTGAAACGTCACTGCTTGGTTTAAATCCCTCTGAGACATTTAAGAACATAATATGAGGATTTATCAGGCAGACTGCTGACGTTAAGAAATGACAGGACACTTGTTTCCAGTTTTTAATGCTTTCTTGTAAAACTGAAAATATAAAACCAGCCTAGCAAATGAAGATCTTTATATACATGAGGTCTGTGATTAAAAAAATCCTTCTAGTTAATAAAAAAAGAGAAGAATTGACCAACGAGTTAAATGAAAACTGATTAGAGGGAACAACATTGTCAAACTGAAACATACTTTGCAGGAAAAAAAAACAACCCTTCTTTACAAGTTTATTATATAACTTACATTTACACTTTACTGAGAGAACTTACAAAACAAGCTGCTTGAAATGCTCCTCATTCCCTTAAAGCATGAATTTCAAAGTGCCACAGCAAAGGAACAGGTTCCAATATTATCTTATACAGATTATTCATGTATAAAATGGTTTGGTAAATGTGAGGTGTTTGTTTAAATGAGCACATATAGGGATACAGACTAAATAAAAGTACTTGAACAACACCTTTGTAATTACATACTCAGTTATAAGTAGAATAAAGACATCAGGGTCAGCACTGCTCTTAGGTATCTGTATAGATGGAAGGAATGTGATTCAGGCAGTGATCAAAGGCGCCATTCTGGAAGAATCCACTTTCATCAGTTCCATTGGAGACCATGTCTTCAGATACACACTGTGCTTCAGCGATTGCATCATAGCCTGAAAGCAGGACAAGTTATATGGACATGATTTAGTGCCATAGTACATATAAGGAAGGAAGCGCAGTTTGAGGCCTGGGATTATACAGTACAGCCCAATGTTAATAAAAAGACAATAGGGTTTACCATCAAAGCCTTACCCAGGAGATACACAAACTAATCTCCATGGACATTTGTGTCATAGGAGATGAAGGTCCCATTCATTTCTGTGGAAAGCTACCCCTTTGCAAGTGAAGTGCAAGTATCAGAGTATGACTCTCTTGGGACTTTACAGTCATTATCTGAATAGGATGTCAAAACAATGAGTGGGCAAGGATCCTAGTGTGCACTAGAAGTGATGCAGTCCTTTGCTTTGTGTGTTTTCCCTTCTAATTGCACTTATGAAAAATGTTCCATGTCTCTCCCAGCTGCTCTTAAGACTCAGAAAAAATCTGGATCCTGCATTTATTGGATCCCGCTATACTGCAGAAATCAAGTGTGTAAGGTCAGGCTCACAGGACATGTGAAAGGAGCTGTGCATCACATTGTCCTCAGCCCACCAAAGCCCACCATGCTGCCAGCTCCTCACCTGGCCCAGCTCCCTGGTGCTTCCCAGGCTACCACAAAGCCACTGTGGTGGAAAAATTTCTCTGCCCTTCTCCTTTTATAATGCAAAACTTACTTCCACAGCTTTTTGAGCCTCCCTGAGCTGTGCATCCCTGTGGAAATGAACAGCTTTGCCTGCTACCAGGTTCTATGGCAGCTGGAATGCCTGAAACAAAAGAATTATTGCCCATCCCAAAGGTCATGAACATTTCCTGTTATGCCCCACTAGAACCTGCTTTTTGTTCTAGTTAAGAAACATGCCTGTGAACTAAGTGCTTGATGTAGAAAATACATCTCTTACAGATCACGTTCCTGTGAACTCAAGTCCATTTCTGGGTGGCTGATCCTCATGGTTACAGCACCAATACCTGGCTCCATCCTCTGCTTGACAGAGGAGCTTTGTATAGCTGTTGAGAACCAACTGTTATTCCGTGCCTTAGTTCCCTGTGTGGAAAATGGGGCTCTTGCTTCTCTTTAGCCTTTCTCTCATCTCTTTTCACCTGCCTAACTCCTCAGATGTTGCACCAGGTTTAACTGAGGCCTCTGGGCTGTGCAGCCCCGCACTGCCAGCAGTAGTGACGGATCCTCTGGGTTTACACAGCCAGGCCTGGTTTCAGAAAGCCCCATCGGCTCAGTCTTTAGAACTTTGTTACAGGTTTTTTACTGTTAGGAATGTTTCATTATTTGAGACCTAATTCTCTACTTATTTACATTGCTGCGTTTTCCTCTGATGTGTTCATTTACTGTTAGTTTACAGGTCAGATTCTGCTGTCTGCAGAAATCTGGCATGCAGCACGTGTCCAGAGTCTCTGGACAAGGAACTCAGCCTGTTTATCTGCCTTACGCTGTGTCACTCCAAATTGTATTTTGATAGACTTTGCAAGTGTTTCTGCTATGCTGATTTCCATTTGAGGAGCCTGTATACAGGGTAGATACGCCACCATGAAGAGAAGCATACACCCCAGAAATCATTATTAGATTCCAGATAGAGTAAACTATCCAAAGTCCAGAACAGAAAATAAGAATTTATTGACTGTTAATATGATTCATGGAGCAGCTGTTTGCAAGTCACATTTGGCATTCCTGGGAGATGAGATCTCATTTAATATTAATAGTGCTATAAAAGCCTGAACAAAAATTAATGCATAGCCTTGATGAATCTTGCAAACCTGAATGGTTCTATTTTACACTTAAAAAAGATAAGATTTATATATTTCATATATATATTTATGTTTCAGCCTTTTAGTTATTTGCATACCTCAATAACCACTCTAAAACCAAAAACACTACCCAGAAACATTTCTTAATAGCTTAGCCCCAGACAGAAAAATCAACTGTTGTTGAAGTTGGTGTCTTGCCATAGTATTATTCTTTGCTCCTACAATTTCTTTTGGAAAGTTTATTTAGTCTGTTCTTTAAATATTGCAGGCTGTCAATCTAAACTTGAAATTTGATGTTAACATGAAAAAACTGTGTTTTAGTAACATCAAACTTATGAATAACACAAAAGAATTCAAAGTTGAAGCTGAAACTTCATCTTAAACTTTTCCCTTGTGCTCGTTAGCGATGCATACACTTTCGAGTGTGGAACACCAGACAAACGCACACCCGCTCTCTCTGAACAGGCTCTCCTTTAATACAAAACAAACAGGAAAGTCAACTCTAATTTTGTGGTCTGACTCAGGCCCCGTTTCAAAAAGCATTTAAACATATGTTTCCAGTATTGGCCTTAACCAAGATGCCCTTTTGAATTCAGAAATGAAGAAAAATATCTGAGAGATATGCAAGGAAAGAGACCAGTAAATGTTGTTTCATGGTTCTGACATACTCACATTTTGTTTGATTTCAGTAAGTCTGTCAGATCTTAATTGTGGTTTTAAAAGTAGAAAACAATGCTTTGCACAAATGAATGCTTCAATACTGAAGCATTATAGTTATTCAGCTACCATAACTTGTTTGGTAAAACAAAAACAATTGCCATGAATGTGCAAAGCACAAACACAAAGGAACTGCTGAACAAAACCAAGCTAGTCTTTTTTAGCTGTATTTATCGAAGCAGTGCCTTTCCATTTTGTAAACATCAGGATTGTGAAACAAAGCCACCCTTTTATTCCTGCTCTGAAGGAATAAAAGTCCCTGCTGCTGCTGTTTTCTTCAGAGTTGGGTTAACTATCTCCTTAACTCTGATCTGACTATAAAAGCCTCCCTGAGCATACCTGGAGAGATGCACCATGAATAGCCCACACAATAAATGTGAGAGGTGTCTTGTTTGTCAGCTCTCCTGAAGGTATGTGCTGCCTGTGACACCTAGCACAATGAAAGGAGAATTTGACTGTCCATCAGTCAAATACAGCAGGATTAAAGAAAATAAATCAGCTTTTCTCCTGGGATTCTTATAGATGCAAATGAATTTCAGTGACTGAGGTTTTTATGCAAGTATATTTTTGTAATAACATTGACTATAAAATGTGTTCTTTTCCCCGCCTCCTAAAAATATCACATGGGTCATTCTTTATAGGCAGAATAAATTACCTGTTGAAGCTAAAGGTGCATTGAGTATGTGATAGCCATTCTGTCTCAGAGGATTAAAGCAGTGGGATTCCCCTGTGAGGACATCACTGGTGACAGACTGGTCCATTGTTCTGTAGCAGTCTCCATAGTGAAAACAGTTTTGTATTGAGTGAAAGCTGCCTTGGTAACCTGAAAACAGATATCACCAGATATCACAGGCACATTTTAACACCACCATAATGGTATTAGATCTATTTCTGTCACAGTATTTCATTACTATTGTGGGGATTTTTAGTCCTCAGTTTTAACTATGAAATAACGATCACGCTGTTCTATAAGGCGTAATAATGCGGAAGCTACATCAGACTCAGACCCACAAGGTGCTGCGGACTGTGATCCCCATCACACAAAAATCTCAGGGATGTGCACCATTTCAGGTAGCAGATCAGCTGAACACAGTCAAAGGCCCACTTGTGTTCACAGCTACATATTTTGGGTTTTGCCAGCAGAAATTGTGACTTGCGCACAACAAAAGAAAGTACGTAATGGTAAAGGACAAATGAATTGCTGAGGAAGGAATTTTACAACTTGGAAGTATGTGCCAACATCCTAAAAGAAAATGTTATTTGCTCCCTTAAGGACAACCTCAAAGCATGCCACAAGATTTGTACCAACCATGGCCTGCTTTAATGGTTTTCCTTCCTCCTGCCTCAATAACCTCTTCCTGATTCCGGGTACATCACACACTATTTGCACGGTCATATTAACTATCTGTTTTCTTACCTTCTCTCAAAGTCCTCTCTGAAATGAGGCTCCTTCCCTTATTATGCACCTGGAGTCAACCAAGTCAGGCTCTAAGTTTCGTAGAATGTGCAATCAGGATTTTCCTCTGTTTGCCAGAAAAAATACAGAGCTGTTGTCTTTCTTCCATCAGCCTCACTCAGGCTGAAATGTTCCCTAAGGAACCAGGTAGTTCAGCCAAACAGACATAACCACATCAGCTGCGGACAGGAGCCAGCGCAGCCCCACTCAGCAGTGTCTTGCTGGGCTGGTTGTGCAGCTATTCAGTCTGGTTGTTTAGAAATGAAATACCCGTGCCTGTCACCAAAGAGCCTGCGTGCTGTACAGGGGGATTTGTCCCTTACAAATCATGCAGTGTGTAAGGTTTTTCCTGTTAAGAAAGATCCCCTGTCCTTTTCTGCATTTTCCCTTTAATTCCAAAGTTTGACCAAGGAGATAGATAACGTCTGTTCAGTCTGGTCATGTTTTCTAAGGTGGCAATAAATAAGGCTGAGGAGATTCTTTAGTAAAAATACAATGAACTCGTCGAGTGGGGAAAGATTTGCTCTGAAGTTTTACAGTTTCATATGTGTTTTGGCAGAATCTGCCTGGATTAGATGATTCATCTCTTAAGAACCTGTAATCCTCCACCACAAAATACCTAAACTGTTGATACGCGTGATTGGTGAAGTACTAATGGATGACTGTTTTAGATAAAGACACTACACACACTGTACCAAAGCTGTCTGTATTTGCTGTTACATAGAAGAAGGCTGAGAAATTTGGAAAGCTGCGTATTAAATGATGCATGTCCGTCCTTGGAATAAATAGACAGCCACCTCTATTTACTGCCTGGAGAGTCTGGTTCAAACAACCAAAGAGCTCTTATGAAAGGTAGCAAAGCCATCTTTTGATGTGGTTTTAGGTACAGGGCTTTATTGATTGGCTTTTGATAATTATCCTGACTTTTCTGTTTACAAAATATGAACACCCTGCTATAAACCTTCTAAAAATACCTCCTTCTGAGATGAACAGTGAAGAAAAATGAGACACTTGGCTTCAGATGAGGTGAAACTGGTTGCAGAGAGCACTTGTACGCACTGCTAGAGAAAAAAGTGAACCTCTTCCAGAATGTCTGCTATACACATCACTTCTAGGGAAGGCATGACGTGTATTTTCTCTGTCTCTGTAATTGCTGCCCTTTTGTCATGCTCCCAGGCTTGCCTTTGTTGGAGCTATTAAACATCTTTATGATCTACAGGGTTGGCGCAGTGACTTAGAAAATCAGAGAACAGCCAAACCTGGCAGAACTGGATTGGAACTAGTCAGATCCAGGGGTTTCTCAAGATTTAATTGGAAGCGTTTTTAGTTTCACTGTCCAGCTGCTCAGGAAAACATACCTGAGGCACTGAACTGCCTCAGAAGCAGAAGTCCGGAAAGAACTAGAATGCTCCATAAGCATTCAAATTCTCTGTTGGACTGCAGCATCTAACCCTGAAAAGGCAGCACAAAAGCGTTACTGGTACTCTACAGTGAAGAGACACGACGTAGGAAAATACTAGTGTTACTTCACTGTTGTATTGACCAGGAGCAAATTTCTGCTAAGTGCTTCCTGAAGGAAACACAGAGAAATGCAGCATTCCAATTCTAATGTGATTGAAGATGTGATAAATACAGGTAGCAAACTAAAGAAAGACGTCAGCATGAGGAAGGGAAAGGTTACAGTGCTGGTCACGGGTCATGTAAAACAAACCATGGCACTAAAAATGGGACTTTTAATCCTTCTGACCTCAGCAGTATGATGAAAGCTTCCTTTTCCATGAGCTTCAGAGCAATGAGACAGGGGGACCCTATTAGAAAGGGATAGAGGCTGGGTAGGAAGAATTGTGCTTGTTGTATTAAAAGCTGCATTTCAGAATGTATCCAGCTAAATGTTAATGTTGGAAGGTGGAAATGAGACTTGGAGTGACCGAAACTGCATACCTCCAGTGAAGGACTGCAGGATCAGTGAGTTGCTGTGTCAGTTAGACTGTTTTCATGACTTTTTACATACTTTCTGTATTCCACCCACTGGTTCAGGGGCGCAAGTGGAGAGTTTCTTTTGGTACCAGGTAGGTTGGCTCTTCCTGATGGCCTTCAGTAGCACAGCATGGCTCAAGAGGCCAGTCAGGCTGTTCAGAGGATCTGAGCCTCACGCATCTTTCACACTATTAAAAAGGGAAAACTGCCAGCTTGTTTAAGCACTGAGCGTTCCCAAACCCCAGAGTAATTAGACAAGAGATGGAAAGGCCATGTGAGTTAAAGCAACCGCAAGGACTTTTGTAACAACAGCTGCTCTTGCCAGATAAGGTTTCATTCATTTTACACCACCACAGGAAATGAAACTTGTTACTCACAGGCACTACAATGTTTGATTTGCATATGTAGTACAAGTCAGAGCCTTACTGTATTTACAACACCTCTAAAATGTGCAGTGTGAAACAAAGGTGCTTTTTGGGTCATGCCATTTAGTTGTGGTTCCTTTGGATTTCTTTACCCAGAAAGTATTAGGAATTATGATTAATATCCCATAACTAACGGTTCAATTAACAACCACATATAGATCAGAATAAACTAAACATGGAGTGTTTTTTACTAATTCTTGCAAAAGACTTCCTTTCAGTGGTTAATATGAAGTAAGCAAGAAGGCTTGTCTGGTGCAGAGAGCCTGCGCCTTCTAGGAGCGCAGAAGTGTAATACCTATTTGGCAACAAGTGTTTCACCACTATTTTTTTTTCCACATGGATTTCAGGTTTTCCTTCAGTTCTGATTTCAATCAAAAGTTTTCTGAGGTTCATTTTCAAGTGAAGAATTTACTAAATGTCCTGTCAGTTTAAGGGATCACTGTGAACTGGTTTATGGACAGTAGATGTAGAAATATAGCAGTTAATAAAGGAATAAACCAAGTTCCAAACATAACATTTAGTTACAAATTTGCTTTGAAATACTTTGTGACAGAAAAGCTGCAGTTAACTACTTCACACAGCCCACTGGCTGCCTCTGTTTCTCCAAGGCACAGCCTAGAAAACTTCAAGCAGCTTTCAAATGAATGATGTAATGAGCAAATAATTGAAATATGCCTATTAAATGCCATCGTGCTATGTCATGTCATTTACATGTATGTGCAAATAAATCTCAGCTTTTCAAATTCCATAACATTTCTGACAAGAAGTCATGTCAGATATAAATAAGTACAGGATTCCACTGCCTGCCAGATTCTTTCAGCATGTAATAATTTCCATGTTATCTTACTACAACTAGGTTTAAACATTTAAGTAAGGTCAGCTTATTCTTTCGTTGTCAATATTTCTGCTACCAGCTTGACGAAGCTCACTGTCTTCTAAACATTTCACATCCACAGTGTTTCTAAATTACTACAGATTCCATTAGAAGAGTGTGCTGTTAATGGACTGAGATGCAAAAAGACAGAGCCAGTATAGCCAAGTACAGGTTACGCATCAACTGAGTTCAAAGGCTGCTGATCAAAATTGATTTTTGATTGACCATTTCCATAATGAATTTATAATAATACTTCAACATTTGGTCAAAGTGGAAAATTATGGGTTTTTCAAAACCACACAACATAACACTTAGAAAGCAACAATTCATTCAAAAGGAAATGTGGTTTTCTTAAGGAATAAAGTCAATTTATTTAAGTGGTTCAAAACTTGTTCTGTCTATGCATTTGTTTCTGCCATAGTAATGAGCTGCTAAACTTTCCTCTTGTGGTTTGTAGTTATTTAGCTCATTATAGTAACATAATCATATATCATTACATGCTATCATAAATCTGCCACTTTTCCCTTAGAGTTAATCTTTCTAAATTGAATAATCTGTTGAGCATCAGGTTGAGTTAGTTTTTCCTTCAGCACAAGTCATTTCCTATAATACGCTTTAACTTTTCAGACTAAGTCAATCCAACCAAAGAGCAAAAATGTGCCTCAGAGAAGGAAAGTCTGAAGGAGCTGCTGGGATACTGAACCCCATTACAGCTATGAATTGCTGTTTGTGCTCAGGTCCTGGGTTTCAGACCTACCCTTAGCATCTATTGAGAGAAAACAAATCACCTGTTTTGCCCACTGGTAAACAGATCACATGTGATACTTTGGCAGCCAAAAATTACCGTATATAAGTGACAGTACAGCTGTGAAACAAGTTCCCAAATGCTGGTTATCTGTCTGTATAAACTTACATGCTTGGTTATTCTTGCAACCAGACATGTCCTGCACGCTTCTTTATTGTGACTATTTACCACACTTAAGCAGCATACCATCTGGACTATAGAACAGAGTTGTTAAATATGCAAGCTTCTGTCACTGGAAGAATCTTTGATAATAATATCTTGTGCTAATTTATACTTCAAAAACTGCAGAACCATTACTTAGGTCCCACAGCCCAACTCTGTGATAGGTAAATAAATTCCTGGTGAAAAAGGCTGAGTAATCCAGATTGAAAAATTGTTTAAATTAAGCAGTGGGACAGCTGCTTAGTGCTTACCTGCTGTTATTGCTGTCCTGAAGTCACACTGGTACTTTGTAGCTGTACACAGTGCCTTGGCATATTAGTGTATAAAATAACACAGGTGCTCAACTTCCAAATGACAAATAGCAAACTATTTCTCTAAACTCATGTTTAGTGGATCACTATCAGTGGACTGAGAGGACACTGTCAAGGTCTGCTTCAGCCCATATATTTTGGGACTAGATGGCTCTGGCTATGCAGAGCCCCTCTCGCAAGGCTGATGGAAGGCTGGATGATGATTCTCATCTCCTCACCTCATCTGGATGATCAGATGAGGTGCATGGCTAGTAGTAATCTACTGAAAAAGCTAAGTGCAAGAGGTCCGCAGTGGGGAAACTTCCCCTGTTAGGATACCAGATCATAGCATGAGCTGATCTAAACACTTTGATCTCTGTGTGTATCAAGTCACTTTAAAAACTGGAGTTCCCATTGAAATGCTGTCAATGTCTTAATTATATAGGCATATAAGATATATATTTCAGCCAGTATGTATGTATTGGCCAAATATGCAAAAACTGCAGTAAATTCTTTCTCCCCACCTAGAAATTAGGAAAACAAAGAAAAGAGGGAAGAGTTACCTTGAGATCCCTGCTGTACAGACTGGTTTTGAAATTGAGTGTATGGTTTATTTGGTATTCCAGAAAATTGCTGCCCGTTTGGTGACTGGCTGTGTGATGATGGAGAACCATGTTTCTGCAATAGGGAAGGTGGAACTAATGCTTTCAGGGGGCTGACAAGCGGAGAGATTATGTTGGGAGCAAGCCTAGAAAAAGAAAAGACAGCAAAGCTTCACATATCACATCACAATATGGGGAAATGAAATACTTGAAAGGTGCTATTTCCATAACACAGAACTAAAGAAACATTTATTTTGCAGGTAGAAATTACGTTGAAAAAGAAAGATAACAGATGTAGTGCTGATTTCAGGTCTTCATTAGGAGGAAACCGAAAAGGATTCATATTCCTTTCTACTGAGTTCCTGTACTAGCCATAATGACAGGATCAAAATGACACTTCTCAGCAAGCAACTTCAACATAGCTCAGTGTCCAGTTAAAATTCTGTGAGCTGAGATGCATGTCCAGGAAACAGAAGTGGAAAATAAAGTGAGTAAATGCAAGTGAATTGTTTTAGTGCCTTCATAGCTGTAACAGGGTGAAGCTTTACACCCAAGCTGCAGCCATGACAAAGAAAAGCATTACCTTCAGTTGTTCCTCATGTAGGATTTTTTTAAACTTAGAAATACAGCTTTAACTGCAACAGTTGGTACTGTCCTTTACAGAAAAGCCTAAGTAAGTGCTTGCTTGCGGCAGCACTGCTCAGCATAAGACTGAGCAGTGGCTGTGCCTCAGAGGTGGAAAATCCCCACCAGATGTCTGGGATTGGGGCCAGCACAGGAGCACTGGGGCAGACCTCACCAAAGGCTGAATCCTTGGGGCAGTTCTCCCCAAGGACTGATGTCCTCACTGAGGAAGATCCTCACCACCCCACTCCCATGAAGTCCCTGGGCATCTGCCACCAGTGGAGCAGAGAAGCTTCAGTGCTTCCTCCCTGCCACAACATGAGCATCCCATCAAGGAGTGCTACAGCAGCTGGGACAGACGGGTCAGACCCTTTGCCAGAGAGCTGACTTATGGCCGTTTACAGCCAAAGAGATGGCATGGTGCAGAAGATGGGACCAAAAACATGGCATTCATGTACAAGCCACTTTTTGAGCTGTATTACACTAACTCTGTAAATCAGTAAATAGGTAAAAGATGGATCTTTTACCTTACTACGGTAGCTGTGACACGTGGCCTTTTCTCCAAAGCCCATTGTTACCCTGTCAAATGTGTGGGCTGTATGAACACTATATTCACCGTATACTCTCTGCTGCCTCTGGAGCCTTTGCTAAACATAAGCAGCAGATCTTTGAGCAGCACTAGAACATCCAGACACAAGAAAAACCACCTGTGTGTTTTGAGAGCCACCCTGCCGAAAGGTACCTTCACAGATACAGGTCCTGAGGTGCAGGGATAAAAGTACCCCTGCATGTTTTAACATATGTCACTGGAAAGAAATAATACATGGGCTGGAAAGAAATACCGAGCAAAAAACACTGTAGGAGTACTAAAAATGAACTAACGCCCAAGTCAGTTCTCTCACAGGTATCTTCCTCCACCACTGCACAAAGCGTTCCAATACCATAAACCACCATGTGTGATAGCAATTCCTCACCAGTTTGTGCAACTGCTTCTTGGAGTAGTTAGGTTTAAACATGGGGAGTGGGGCTATGCTTGGCTTAGGGCTAAGCACTCCATGAGAGTATTCAAGAGGTAAATATAGATGAACTGTGAATTAATGGTGACAACAGCTTAATCAAATTTAACAGGAGAGGCAGAGGAACACTGCCAAAAGCTGTCACACTGACACTCTATTAAAAGGGGCTTAAATAAATCAACCAGTCAAAGCCTGTCCTATGCTAAAATAATTCCATCTCCCAAACAGGAAAAGAAGGCATATAATACAAACCACAGAGACTCTGAGTATCCCCAAACCAAACTGAAGAATTCAACCAGTGTTTTTAAATGGCTGAAGGCAAGGACATTTTCAAGCCAAATACCTAAGAACTGGAAATAATCCCAACAACAGAGCTGGGATGGCCCTTGCTGTGGAAAGGCTGCAGCTAGACTTGGACAAGGGGACACAGGGGCCACCTGTGCCCTCTTCAGGTCAGAGACAGAAAATGCTCTCTGGAGCCTGAACCGAATCTGAAGAGCAGATGCTTGGGGGGAAATACCGAGTTTATGTGCTGAGTAGCAGCTGAACGCTAAGGTCAGCTCCCGTGTGGCTCTAGTTTTTCCTCAGAGGTCTCAGTAGAGCAATAGTTTAACACAAATGAGCTGTCGCACAGCCCAGCTACAAGTTGAATCTGCTGCAAATGCTCTCAGATGCGTGTCTGTGGTGAACTCTTGCATGAAGATGGGGCTGAGATTATTTGCTGGGACCTACAGAAGAGCCTTTGCTCTCTCTGGGCTCATTCAAGGCTGCAAGTGGGTGCCAGCAAAGCGCAACCACAGATTACAGCATGGTCACCAGCTCCTTCAAATGGCACCCATGGAGACACTGTCCTCCACATGCCAGAAATACTTCAGGAGTCTGGAAATGCTTCTATCTGAAAGGAGATGAAGAAGATTGCAGTTGTTTTCATTGGAAAGATAATAGCTAAAAGAGATCATGATAGTGACATTTATGTGGATAATGACCACACATGCATTAAAAGAGAAACAAAAGAGGTACTAAAAGCTCCAAGGCCTGGAGAGCCAGAAACCACTCTGAATGAGAAAGGAAAATACTTCTGGTGAGCAAATACTCTGCAACTGCCTGGGTTGGGTTTCCTCTGCTTTCTCTTGAAATGTCCTATCCCCTCTACTGCTGGGAAATGAGCACCCCATCAGAGGCCTGCCAGTGGCTCACTGCCCAGTGCTTTGTTCGTGAGGATGCTCGAGGAAGCCCATTTTTATATCCTATCCAAACATCTGACATGCCAAACAAAAATGGTACATTTAAGGTGTCTGGCTGTGGAAATACTGAAAATCCCAGCTTCCCTACCCAGTTTAAGCACTCCCAGGGGCTATTTAAATCTTACCCATGTGAGAATTGAACAAGTTTTTAGTGTTATTTTCAAAGCAGCACTTCTCCCTATTCACTCTGTTTTGCATCCCTGTTTTTCCTGTGCGAGCTCAAAGCTGTGATAGAGCCTGTGCCTCAAAGCCTCTCACATGACAGGTTAAGAGCATGTGAGGTTGCCCATACGAGGCAGGAGGGGTGAGCTGAGTGGCCATGCAGAGCTGCTAGCTCGGCGCTGCTGTCACTCGCTGGAGCTCAGCAAACATTGCTGTCTGCAGGCAGCCAGTATCCTAGGAGCTTCCTGTAGCCCAGGAACTTGAGCTGAAACCCTGAAAGCACTGTGTAACACTTGACATCTCTGGAAGAGTTTCATACAGTTGAACAGGTCACCGTAAAATCTACTACATTCTACTCAGTCTCTCCCAGAGAGGGAACTGAACTTGTTTCCCAGAAGTTAAGGCAGAGTCTTTAGCCAGGAAAGAGCTTTGTTCAGGAGAAAAAGCTCTGGAGAAATTAGCACAAGTAGCTAGATTTGTCATCACAAAGCTCAAGCTGGTCCCTAGAATATTATGTATTAAGTGCATGCATGTGTGAATGTGCACTGGCACACTCTGAGGGAGTTTTTTCATCAGCTGACTGTCCAGCTCCCAGTGCCATGTTTTTAATTCCCTTCTGAATATCTGCCTACTAATCAGGTTGCTGTGATACTCAGGTTGTTAAAGAGAGGAGGAATCATTCCTGATGCACAATAAATAGATAATGCATTAGTAACAGAAAGGAGTTTAAAAGGAGAGGCCTTCTGTGTAGAAGAAACTGTAAAGTACTTAAAGCAGGAACTCAGCTGGATACGTTAAAAATACTCCAGCAGTAGCTCAGGCAGATATGTTTCACTAACTAATAGGCTGGATATTTCCTGTTAATATTGTACTACAACCACAGTTTGCTTTGGTTTGGATATTAATAATAAATATATAGCATATATTTTACTTTAATTGTAACTGGTATAATTCACTAAATTAGCAGGTCTTCTGGGGGCCTTTTCATATGTATCTGTGCCTATACATAGCTACAGAGAGAGATTTGTAAATAAATACTCTCACACACATGTAAAAAAACCTCCTTATCCTTCCTTAATTCATCAAATTCAAGGTTAAATGGAATATTTCTGTTCAGGAGCGTAAATCTTTTTGCTATGTCCCTAACCTTGTGACTAAGCTAAGAGGAATCAACAGTTCTTACAGTCTGCTGGCCCTGTGGATGTAGCTGGACTGGTGAAACCCTGTCTTACAAGGATGCTTGACGGTACAACACTTAGTAACTCAACAAATTAACCCACTGCAAGGCTTTTACTACTCTCTTATCAGAAGCCATATGTCCCTTTAAGCTGTTAACCATGCATTTCCTCAGTTCCTCTCCATTAGCTGCTATAGGCACTAATGAAGTTACTAACAATCCCTTACTGAATGCAGCAGATTTCCAGTTGCCGACTGATGAAACTGCCATTGCTAACAAATTTGCTGTCTGTAACATCAGATGCAAGTAGAAAAGCTTTTTCACCTGAAAATGCATTTTGGTGACCTTATGACAGTGGGTGCTTCTCAGTCCCTGTCAACCAGAGAGGTGGCCATCGAAGAGTCTGTATTCCTTATATGTATTGGCTGGGTTTGAATTTACAGTATCTTTGGGAACAGCAATCATGCAGCTTTCTTGAGCAGTAATAACATAAAGGGAACTGCACAGTTGGATACAGTTCTTATTAATGACCATTTATCACAGAGTGGTAAAACCAGTTCAGTTTTGATGCATTAAACTTATCATGAGAATTAAAACCAGTTCAACACATACTGAATAGTAAGACAGGGCTTCCTTTTGAAGTAGAACTGCCCAACTAGGAGCATGCCACTGACAGAAGAGTATTCAAAATGCAGTTTTTCAGATTGCAGGGGTGCAGTGGAGGAGCCAGCCTCCTCTCCACACTGTCCAAGAAACGGGAGCACCAGGGCATGCACCACAGAGAGAAGCAGGTCGGCTTGAAACAAAAGGAACATTTAGCTCACACAGCATGCCCCGGCCTGTGGCATTCATAGCCACAGGAAGGCACAGAATCAAACAAAATACCTAGTTTTTAAAAAGGGACTGAATAATTTAATGGCCAAAACCAATATTTCCATGCTAAGCAAGGGGTAATCAAATCTTGTGCTTCAGGATGTAAACTGATCGCCCAAGGAGGCAGAGAGGAATTCTCTCTCTTCACTCATCATGCAACTTCGTATGATTGACCAGGTATTGTGGGTTTTTTCAAACTCCCTTTGAAGCACCATGTGTAGGATGGCGCTGAAGACATAATACTAGTCTTGAGGGACCTATGATTTCAGGTGGAATTGCAAAGCTAATGCATTCCTCTCCTGAGGATGCATCAGCAGACAATTAAGTAAGGGGGCTAATCAGAAAAATCTTGTTTCTATAATACCTTCAGCCATACAACTGACAGAAAACTATTGGAAGAGCTGACCCTAACTCAGTAACATACCTTGTCCATGAGACTGTGCACATTCTGCACCATGCTAAACGCTGTCTTCAAACACTCAGCTTCCTAAGGGCAGCTCTTGAAGTCAGATGGGATACCGCCCATGGTGTGTCATTAAAGTGTTAGACATAGACACTGAGCCAATTCCTCACCTCTACAGCAAAGTATTTGACACTCACATCAGTGGGAATATTCAGAAACTTGATCTTAACAGAAGGATTTTTTTTCAAAGAGAAAAGTAAAAGTCAAAACATTGAAATTCGGTCTCCTCTCATTCTAGAAGGTGCATGCCTTTAGGGATCACAAACAGAATCCAAGTAAGACTTCTACATGAATTTTCTTGTGGTCATGTTTTAACAATGTACTTTGGACAGTGAAAGTTCATACTAACTGGGTAGGTAAGGTCCATGTGAAGGAACTGTCTAGCTGTGCCATGGGCTAGCAGGGGTCTATACAAAAGACATCTAAAATACCATTCCCTTCTTTTAGAATTACTTACGCTGCAGCCACTTTCAGCCTCCTGAGGCAGGCAGAGATGTATCAGAATTTGTGTATCTACCTTCACAATGCACAACAAATGTCTTGTTCCAGTATTATTGCAACATAAAGAACCAAAAAATACGTATCCACATCGACTTTTCTGAGCTTTCTGACATGATATCCAGATATGTCTGCTGTATTCACCCACAGAACTTACTCTGAGGAACAGATAGATTTAGACTTTGCTTTAAGCAGTCTTTGTTCAAGAGTTGCTCCTAGAACACAGAGCAAGAACTTGTAAAGCCAGATTTTGAGCTGATTTAAGATGAGCTTTTTCATGATCCAGTCTATCATCTTTTGACCGCCCAAAACTACATACAGGATAGTTCATGAGTAAATGTTGAATGGAATTGAAAACTGTACAATAATGAAAATAAATTCAAACCAAGATTCGTGAATAATAGCCAGGAATGAAGTGTAGCTGCAAAACAGAAATATCTGAGATAGGGATGTTTCCAATATAAAACCTCTTTTTGATGATGTGGTGGCTTGATTGGCAGATTCCTCAGCTAGACAAAGAACCTCAACCCATATCTCATTTGGCTCAGTGGAAACAGGACCAAATCCAGGCTGAAAACCATCTGTCCCTTATCTCAAATAGTTTTGATATATTTTGGGTTATAAGACCATTCTTGAATACAGTCCTCATGCATAGCACATCACTGTATCAAACAATCTTGACTTTGAGAATTATATTTAACTGATATGATTAGGAAAAGTATATATAAAGCATGAGGGTAAGAAGCACAAAGCAAACCAGCTCCATGTTTTATCTTGACTTGAACAGCATTGCAGCTAGTTACAAATACTGAGATTTTCCATGAAACCAGGTTCTACCCTAAACTCCAGCGCTCCATTTCATTCATAAAAGCTCTCCCCCAAGCATTATTGTTACTTACATTGTGAGAAACTCCAATTCAGTTCCAGGGACAGGAGATTATTTTTTTTTAATGGGAAAAATAAAAGTGAACTCTGATTTTCATCTTTTCCCATAATATTAAAAATGATGTGTAAAGCTCTGCTAATCAGGTCTCTGGATAGCGCCCAATCTCTTGCCACGTGTTTCTGTTCTGGGTCTTGCCCTCCGGGAATTTCTGTCAGCACATGCTCAGGAAACAGTTATACCCTTCACTTCTTTCTTTACTCTTTTTCTGTGAGCCGGACTCTATCTGAAGCCTGGTGAACCTTTGCACTAATCACTGCCAGGTGCCTCTGGCTACGTTTCTGGAATGCAAGGAATCTTTTCCTTCTCTCCCTCTTTCTTCCTTTCTCCTCTTCCCCCCACCTCCCTGATATATAATAAATCCTTCAAGGCAGATCACCTTGCCAGGCATCATTGCGTTTTATTACCCTTTTGTATAAACACTGAGCAAACAAGTCACTGGGCTGTGACATGCTGCCCTGCTGACAAGGCCTCAGTCTCTGCTCCAGAGCTGCGTGACACGACACTGTTTCTGGTGTTGTGTTTCTGGTTCTGTCTGTTCTCCCCTCTGCTCATGGCCAGCTCAAAATAGGTGGCTGCTGTTGAGACACTCAGGATATATCTCTGGAGCTACTACTAATGCAATACGTGATACATCTCTGCGTGTTCCATCTTTAAAGTAGGACTGAGGCAATGACAGCTTTTTTCTAGCTTCTAGGTAAATACAATATACTGTTTTTCATTCAGAGTACTGTCTTGGATCACTTGAATACAGTTCTGTATCTTTCCTCACCCACACTCTAAGCAGTGTCAAATGAGTGCAGGAGCTAGTAGTGATGAGGAGTAAAAAGGGCTTCATAAACATTGTAGAGAACACTATCAACTGGACCTTTAATGTGACTGAAGAGCTTTGGGTCATTTAATTGCTTTAGAACTTTTTCAATAATACCAATAGCAGTGATATGAAACCAGCTTTGGGTTCAAAATTATACAGGAGCCAAAGGGGTCCTTTCCTGGTACACTCATGGGCTTTCTGCTTGGTACTGAGTGACTCTCAGAAATACAATCTTTTCTGACATCTACACATGCAAGAGTGTAGTTAGGTGTAAAATATAGCTAAGTTTTTTGTGGTGCATGTCATTACCTACACAAACTCACGTACACAAACACATTTTGTTCTGTTATGTGAATATCTCCCAATTGTTCTGACCTGGTATGTGCAATTTCTGCAGAGTAGTTAAGCACAGTGATCATTATGTTAACTGTGCCCACCTAAAAGACATTTTTATTCATAAGGGTGGGTTCAATCATCTTTGAAATGGAGCTGATGAATCGCTACAATGGAAGCCACTGTAAGGGGAAACCTGAAAACATTCTTGCTAACAATCTAGCAGGAAAATAGATTTCAAATGTAAAAAAAAAATCTTTATTAATGTGGTCAAAAAAAATCAAATGGATTTCAATAAAGAGCACTGCCTTAGGTTCAAGTGATTGCCAGGAAGTCAATTACAAAGACATGCAATCAAACACAGGTATCGTCTACTCCATATTATCTGGCATGCACTGCATGCTTGACTGATCTATCTCACTTCAGTCATTTCAGGTCATTATTCCCTGGTAAGTATGCAGCAGGATGCTTCCAGGTGCAGGTAGGTGCTGTACAGGTAACTGATATCTGCTTCCTTCAAGTTTATAGTCTAAAAGGCACTATACCAAATAGTGGGAGGTGTTAAAATAATCACTTGTTCTACTGTGATAAATTGTTGTGCTTGGCAGGTATGCATCTAACTGCAGAAGTTTTGCTTAGAGAGTAAAACAAAATATGAAGGAAAAAAAATCAACTTTACAGATGTTAAGTGTAAATTTAACTACAGATAAAACCAGTAATGGCTAAAATCATTACTACAGTGCAGAAGAGCTGTGGCTGAATCCATCCTAAATGCCTTCTGAGTTACTCTGACCACCTCCTTTAACCTCCCACCTTCTCCTGCAGCTGTCTTATTTCTTACTCTAAGATAGCTTTGCTTACAGCTTTGAGATAAACTGATGAAGGTGCTCTAACCCTGTCCAGCCCTTTCAGAAACACAAATGAAATACATGCCCACCTACTTCTGCTGGTCGCCAAACACTGTTTTACCCCACGATCAAGCACTAAGTTATTCGTCACCATGTAATGTTGAAGTAAGTCTATGCTAATGCTAATTTTGTTTTAAGGGGGAGGTGGAAACCGTACAGGCCTATCTGGACATGATTATAAATGAATTCTGATCACATTTTCTACAATGAGATAAATGACTTGGGATTTGAAACCAGATGCTTTTAATTACTGAGTTTCTTTGTTACATGAACCTCAGCTCCACACCTGTACATTGTTCTTTCTTTGGACAGATGTACTGATGCCCCTTTTGCGTGCTCAGATCCATAACACTGAGATAAATTATGATGGGTTCTTGGCTTCCTCCATTGAAAATGTTTTCAGCTGTCAGAGATATCTGTTTCTTGTTATTGGTTTTAGTGCGTTTGAAAGAAAGACTAAAACACTGACTTGTGTGTTCTATTATAAATGAAGAGTATTCTCCAGCGGAATCCACAATGAATGAATGATCTCCTTGGCCCTAGGAACTGTTATAGAAACTGTGGAGGTATTTAGTTCTCCACAGTACTTCTAGAGAGTAAAAGTTCATTTCCTACAAAGGTTCTAGCAACATGCCATTAGTTCCTACTGAAGTTATTTATGCAAGCTCAGATTAATAGAAGTTAGACGTAAGGAGTTAAAACACCCGTCTCTTAAAGTAATGAGAATTAGGTACACGAATGTATTTTCCTACCTGGCCCAGATTCTATCAGTTCAAGGAGATATCATAGCATACTAAAAAGAATCTCCCCCCATTTCTTTTGTTGGTTTTGGAGTGATTTCTTAAATCTTACCCCAAAAAAAGTCCTACTTCAGAAAACTGACTGCTTGCAAAAAGCAGGGGAACTCTTCTAGCCACAGTTTTAGTGTGGTCTCACCTGATGAGCAAACATCCACCACACCCTTTATATGCCATCATCATCTCCCAGCTCTGCAGCTCACTGAGAGCAGGTAGGTGGGGCTGGGCCACATTCTGCTTTGAAAGGAGGCACCTGAGGGGTCCTGGCAATGTATGTTACAAGGGCTTAAAGAGGATAGGAGCTGGCTTACAGCTTGTGTAACATGGTAGTTGTGTACACAAATCTAACACACCAAGATTTTATCTTGCATATTTGTTTTAAACCTTAAATGTATTGGGAATTTCAACTCTGGTGTTCCCTGGCTGAGCAAGAAGGGAAGCTTGGTGTACCTGGTGTTACTTCACGTAAAGAGAAATGGAGGACTAAATTGTTAACAGAGAGCTCTTTAAAGTATTTCTATGGTATTTGATTTAACAAGTGCTAAGTAGCAAGCAAACAAAACTGATGTTTAAGCAGTCTGATTAAAATGTCTCTTTTCACTTGATTGTTCCTAAATCCTGTTTCTTGTGATTTTTGTTTAGGTTAAGTGGCTCTTCAGGGGAGTCTGGAACATAGGTTGAACAGATTACAGTTAGCTGGTGAGAACCCTAGCAAAAGAGTGTGTAAACTCCTTCCTCTAACCTTGATTACTTAATCCCTTATATTAAAGACTCACAAGATTAGATTCAGAGCTCTCATTAATCATCACCTATGGACATCACAGATGTCTTAATCCCACTTGTTCTTCATTCACTGTTGTGTTTATAGAGCAGAAATGGAATATAAAAAATAGTTTCACTTTCCTTTCCCTTGGAGACACACCAACCTTCCCAATACAGTGATTATTTGTCAGTATCCCAGCTTCATTGGAGAACATAAGTGCTGTTTGTTACAGGCAACACAAGTGACAGAGGGCCTCAGTCCCATATAGAGGGACCGTGTTCAGACCCTACAAAGTGACCTTGTTAGGTCATTAAGGTAAATTGGTGCAAATCCCTAACTTGGTGCCACCACTCAACCTCACTTAACTTTACTCCTATCAGTTTCATTTAAGCTGATAATTTATCACACTAAATAGTCTAAACTGGAATTTACAGAGATGGTTTACCTTTGAAATTAAGCACATTTTAAAATGACTTAGATAGCAACAGCTAAAAAAATAGTAGCAAGAAAGCCAAGTGCAACATTCACCTAAGATTTAATACCAAAAGCTGTTTTTCTGTCTTCATTCTGCTACAAACCAAGCCAGACTATTTTTGCAATGAGCAAAATGAAACTGGGTTAGACATTACACATGGCACGGGCTACAAGAAATGCTAAAATAAACCTTTGCTACCTGAAGTAAAAAATAAATATATATTTAAACCTGGATTATGACAAACCCACTTTCTGGGTGCCAGAATATTTCTCAGTCGCACACTTTTAGTTTAATTAGTATCAATATGAGTAAAAACTGTGGTCTAGCATACACCTCATGCCAGGAATTGACAAAATACCCTCTGTATTGTATAAAGCCAGTGTAAATACATTTGGTAATGAAGTCAGATTTTGTCAGGACATTTTCAAGTGAATTAGATAATTTTGTCAAACTATTTAAATGTCTTAGCACACCATTTGGAAAATTGACTGCTGCACTTGGTATTGACTTTGGCAAAGGGTGGTGTAACGGAGGGCTTTTTTTAAAGAATAAGAAAACCCCTTTAAATCAAATTCGGACTCTTATGTCAAACTGGAGTAGGCTATTTGTACTCTGCCTCATGTAGTTTTTGGCATCATGCGCATTTGATGACTCAGTAATTAGATTTCTTGATAGTAATCATTTGGTTCATTCCACAGACTGAAACTATGCAATCCAGGCTTGTCATCGGGCTGATTCACAGTACAGAAATTCTTTGCATTTACTTAAACATGAATGCTGAGACAGCTGACAAATGAGGCAAAACATTCTGTGTGTGCCAGAAAGCAGCTAAGATGAAGAAAGGCAGTGGTGGGTGTTTCTTTCCTATCGTAGACCATATATATTTCATATGAGTAATGGCATACTGCTATGAACTGGCAAAAGTGTAACAGTTCTATAATTCAGTGGCTCCAAGTATTGGATTATTAAGTGATTTTGCCCAGTTAAATGGATGAATACTTCAAACAAAACTGTGCAAAATGAAATTCAAGGTCTATTAGTTCACACTAAGTTTCTCTACTTGCAATTGAAATGTCATGCATGGGCTTTATTTCAGCAGTCATTAATAATATAAGCGTAAACAATTAGAGACAGCAAAAGGATCTTGGACTGGGTATGACGATGCTGAATGTGGATTATTTTGAGTTTAGAAAAGGATATTTGAGATGCTGAAAAATTCCATGTAATTATGTCATGAAACTAGATAGCCTGTTTTAAAATAACTATTCAAAAGTACATGCCACTCTCCATTTTCTGATGGTTGGTCCATGGTTAGAAATCCGTTACCATTTCACTCTTACGTTTTGTCATAGGATATTAACCGTGGTGCTTCTGCAAAGAGTTTACATTAAGTAGGTTTATAAGCACTGAGATAATAATCAGCACTGTTGTCTCCTTTGAGAAAGAACAGCTATTGCAGTAGACATGAAAACAGCAGATGTCAACTGTGGTGCCACCTCTGGTCTAAGCAAATGCTCAAAATGCTGTAGCAGGAGTGCAGTGAGAAACTCAGCTCTCTCAAGCATGATGTTTCTGGAATGGAGACATGAAGGGCAGCAAGGAGAATGTATCAGTGAGCCTCAAACTAGAAAACTGTTGACCTCATTCTGCTCAAGTCTTTGCTTTCACTTTTATGAACTTCACCTGCATGTGAAGTGCCTCAGAAACAAATCCACCTCCCTGACAGCCCATTAAATCCTTCCCATAGGATATCGTTACTTCACTTTATTCTTTGTAGGGATTTTTTGCCTTAACTCCCCTAGGAACCAGCTCTGAGAGGAAACAGCTGAGCAGCACACTGGAGAGCACTGACAGGAAGGGATCCTACTTCCCCAGGCTCAAGTAGTCCCATTCTGTTCATGGATTGCCTTCACTCTGGGCTGTCTCTATTCCTCCTATTTGTGCTCACTGCCTTCTCCACTACAGAAAACTTTGTATGTACCTAGTGTAATTTCCATCTAAATAGTATTGCCACAATGCCTTCTGTTGTCCATGACTCTGCCATGGGCGTGACTGCCAACAGGAAATACAAACCTGGGAATATGGGTGGCAGGGCAGGGAAGGAAAAGAAAAAGGCACAGGCATCTTATGTGACAGGGACAGGATGAGTCCATTCCTCTAAGCATCACACGCTGGGAGGGAGCACTGGTACCTGCTACTGGCATAGGTCAAAAGAGGCTACTGACAGAAGAACAGGGTACAGAAGCTAAGCTTGTTACAAGGGGGATGGGTCAGTGACTGGACGAGGATGGGAAAACTCTACATCCAGTTGCTGTATTCAGTAAAGAACCCCAAAGTATTTTTAGGAATTAAAATCCCTTCATCTCTTTGTATCCCATGTTCCCATCAGTAAAGCAAAATCAGAGTCCCTTCCCTGTCCTGGGAAATAAAACTGTAAGTTTGATGTTTAATTTGCATGAGGCTAGGTGCCAAAAAACACCTGAGTAAAAAGATTAGAGCATAATTTTGTGGCTTAGAGAGATTCTTTACTGTTGAGATGTTATGATATGCTTGAGCAAATGGTACCCTAGAAGTGTGAGATACTGTAGCAATGCAATGCAATCTATACTGTAGCAACACAATCTCTATATCTGAGTGATAATACACTCTTCCCTAATTAGGATCTCACTGGTTAATGCCCGCTGTTGAGAAATGTGTTACAGAAAATCTTATCAGAGAACGAGGAAGTGAGAAAACTTGCTGCTCTGACACTAAGTCTTTCTAAGGCAAACACTGCCCTATTCCTAAGTGACTCATGGTTTGGGGGTTTACCCTTTGAGAGAGTTCCCATTTGAGCTGAGAAAAAATTCTCTGCACTTATCCAAACCTGCCAGAAGTCACCAAGGAGGAATAAAGAGAATCTAAATGCCATTGCATGCTATGAAGAAACAAAGCCAAGGCCCTGAATAGCCTGATAATAGAGTCAAAGTTTGCCCTACTTTGCACAGAGGATGGATGAAGTGACCTTCTGAGGTTTCTTTACAACTAGATTATTCTGATTCTAAACAAAACAGAATCAGTTTGGGCCAGTGTTTTCCATTGGAACAGCATTCATGCAAAGCAAAAGAAACAATCATTCATTATCGTGTTTCACACACATACCCGTCCCTGGCATTCTCCAACGGTGACTGGTGGTGATGTGGGCTGGAAAGGGTAGAGTCGAGTGGATGGTGTCTTGAAGGGATGTCATGAGGAGGTGGCAATACACCTGGTGAGGGACCGTTATGGTTAGTGCTGGAGCCACTGTACATGCCTGTGAACACACAGCATTTTGCAAAATCAGATAAGCAGGAAAACATCCAAAGAAGTTCTTGAGAGTCCCCAACTCCTTCCCTGTTCCCCCACCTGACCCCAAGGCACAAACACAGCAACCCACTTTGGCTGCGGGAGTCACCTACATGGTGCCCCAGTATGTCAGTGAATCCTGCTGTGCTTGGAACAGCACTCAAAGTCATATCAAGGCATTTTGACATGTCTCTTCGCCAGCCCTCAGGTGGTCCACTTCTGCCTTGCTCTGACTGCAGACCTGTAAGCACTCCTCCTGCCAGCCAGCAGGACTTGGCAGGACTCTCACCCTGCCCTTACCACACTTCGGAGTGAGAACCGGCAGTGCTCAGTTGTTTGCAGCATGATGGAGCTCATTTGACAGCAGAGCAGTACCTGATACTTTACCAACATGACATCAGACACTGAACTCAGAGCACTGTGTTTGCATAAGGGGGGTCAGGACCTGGGGAGTTTTTCTGTTGGTAATTTCAAACTTTTTAACTTGACTTTCAAGCAGAAATTTTTAGTGAGCCCATGAAAACAGAAGATTTACAGAGGTATTGAAGGATGTTGATGTTCCATTTTGAGGGGCACTCTGGCTACTCTCCTCTACTGTAGCAGTCAAGCACCTATAGCCAAGTGTCTGTCATGCCCTCAAGTACGTACTTTGTGGAGGAAGCTTTGTCCAGGACTCTTGGATTATGTTTTTTTCCTTATGGTCTCCCATATGTAAGCCATGCACTAAGACAGACCTAAGGGATCAGGGCCTTGACACTGACTTTTGGCATGAAGACTGCAGTGGGGCCAGTCTCTGTAATGAGGGGAGCTCACAGAATGCTTACTGCCTAGAGTTACAAATGCTGTTTGTAAATGCCATCCTATCACCGGGAAAAAGGGCTGTCTCCTGGTCAGTACAATTCTTGAAAAAGCCTAGCCTTTCTTTTTCTCTGCTCTTATCCTCTTCTTAAAGCTTGCCTACAATGTATCTGCCAGCATTGTGGCCAGGGAATCTGCACACAGTGGAGGAACCAAGCAGCCACTCACATTGTATTCTGAAAGCTGTAGGGAGCAAATTAAGTTTGCTGTCCCGTAGTGTCAAGCCATACAGCACAGACGACCCCATACCCTCTCTGAGACCTGCATTCTCTCCTCCTGTAGCACCCATCTTTCCTCTCCCATTCGCTGTGAGCAGAGCTACACATTCGGGAAGCTGTGTGTCAGCTCTCCTGGCTGTGACCCATACCACTGACAGGGTTCTGGATGGCATTTCTCCCAAACCTCGCAGTGACATGGAACAACCTGAAGGCAACATGAAAACCTGGAGCTGTGGGGAATGTGTGACAGCCCTCTGGGCAGATAAGCAATGGCTGAAAGTCAACATCTGTTTTTGAAGAACAGAACCACTAAGGCAAGATTTCAGCCACCTTTGTCAGGGACTTAGATGAGTCAAAAACCTTTCATGAACAGTGAGTCCTCAGCTGTTGGACAGATCTAAAGCAACAAAAATGATCCACATCATCTCTGTCTCCCACTAGACAGAACATTTGTCAATCAGCCAGTGAAACCAACTTGCTTTCTGCACCGAAAGCCAGACAGACAGGGATTTAAGAAGTCAGATGTTCCCAGGTGATGCTAGGATTTATTTGTCAAAGCCTCTTTTGATAACAGTAAGTCAGTAGCCAGGAAGCTGTGTTGTGAAAATGGCATTTTTCTACTGGTGTCTTCAGTCCATTTTATAATACAATAGTTTCCATTCCCCCAGATCCTTACTGTTCATACATTCGTTATCAGGCTTGGAAGATGAGCCAAATACCAATTTGACCTTGTCTGTACTGTGTCATTTCACACTTCAGCTGCATCTCTTACAACACACAGTGCAGGTATATTGGCAACACAGCCCAGAGCAAACTGCTGAACATGAAACGAGATGTTTATGCTCTCTAAGGCTAGCAGACTATTACTGGCCCCTGTCAATAACTGACACAAAAAGCTCAGAACCCCTCAAAAGGTAGTTTTAGGAGTGTGGTGGCCAGTAAACACACTCCAGTGTTTTACCTTACATTCCCACCCTGGAACAGTTCACAAATGTTAAAGGTATCTCTCCTGCCCCCTTCCTTACTGTCGCAGCTATTGAGCACAGTTCAGTTCTTTGCTTGAGGTAAATGAGAGAGTAGCAGAGTACTTACAGTCAGCATACTCCTCTCGAGAAGCAAGAAGATGTTAAAGAGAAACATGCTCCACATCCAGATGTCCAGGATGATCCTATGCACGCAAAGCCTCCTCAGTAGAAAACCAAATGAAACCATAATCCTTGTCACCCTTAGCTTCTGTCAAACCCAGCCACTATGCAGAGGAGTTTACCCATCTGCCCACCGTTGGCTCTGAAGAGAAAAGCTTGGACCTCCTCTCCTGGATAAAGCAGGGTTTCTTTCATCTACCCTGAATCTATCCAACTTTTGACTTACTGATCACACCTCCTCTTGAAAAGGTCCCTGCTTGGAGCATGTGTGTGCTGCAGTTTGCCGGGTTTGTTCATCAATGAGTTTTCCTCTTCCTACATCTTTTAGTTACCACAACACCTTCACTTGCACTCAGTTTGACACATGGAGTCTCGTATTCTCACATCCCCTCACCTCCCCTTCCACACCACAGTTCCGATGTGCATGGTGTGTGTCCCTCAGGGATAGGGCTAGTAGGAGAATGGGGGGCGGGCATCAGGCACAGTGATGTGTGCTCCTGGGCTGGGTGGTGAGGCTCTGAGACTGCACAGTTTACCATTTGGGTGAGCGCTGCACCCATCCCTGGAGCTTCTGGATGGAGAGAAAGCCAAAACACAAGCCAACGTACACAAAGAATCAACCCTATTGTTCACTTGCTCTGCTTGCAAGAGGTGTCTGCCTGTAATTAAGAGGGCCTGTGGCACACACAATGGAAGATGGGATTTACTATGAGATTCCATGTGAATCTGCAATGAGATATTAGTCATTTCTGTTGAGTCACCAAGAACCAAATTGGTACTTACTTGAAGTTATTTCTCTTATACAGTGCAAAACAAGGGCACTCCAACAGAAAATTAACGTCCCTGGGAGGGACAGACCTTTCTGTGGTCATGGTACACTTGTTCTTGGCACTATGAATGCTATCAGCTCTCAGTCATTTATGTTGCTACTGGAATTCATTTTGACATGTTTTGATTCCAGACTTCAGGCCCTCAAAGTCTGGAGCTGCTGTCGCTGATTCCATGTCTACCCAATGGTGTGTTCCTGGGTGTTAAGCCCAAAGATGGTGCTTTAAGACGGATGCATTGGCAGTGGCTGTTTATCAGGAAAGAGGGGGTGAGCCTCATTCAGGGAGGAGGTGTCTGAGGGAAGGGAAATGCTGTCTTTAATGAAGATCCCTTTGCCCCTTTGAGGAAATGAGGTGCTTGTACAATGGAAGAAGGCAAGGAGAGAAGAGCAGTTGCAATTGCAGCCTCAGTATAATTTTCAATACTCCTAATTTTGCTCCTTTTACAGTTTTTCTTCCTTTTTTTCAGCAGTGAGCTATAATAGTCTGAGTACCTGAAGTCAAACAGAAGCCTTTGGAGCTATTAGAAATGACTGTTGCTGCAAGTACAGCCCACTTCAGAACTGTGCACCTTGGGCCTCTTCATGCATTGACCATCTTAGCTTGTAAATATATGTCATCAATCAATATTTTAAATGGCTTGGCCTTTAACCTTAACATCTGCTGCCAAAACAGTACTCAGGCATCTGTGGCAAGCAGCCTTTTTTTAACCCAGCTTTATGCTAACCAAGACCAGAAAAACAATAATAAAATATGCCCGGAGAAAGTGCCTGAGTGGAATTACCTCAATGGAGACACTTCCTCTGCAGGAAGAGCGACACGGGCTCACAGCTAGAGTTGAATATGGGCAGCCATGAAGCATCTTAGTTATGAGGAGGGAAAAAGGAGGAAGTTCTAAGGAAACAATGGATTCCTCTGACTGCAAACCATTCTTTTGCTCACTGTCTTACCCCAAGCACAAACCTGCTTTGAAGTCAGACACCAGGGATGGGAGGCTTTGAAATATTTCATTTTTCCTGGGATTGGTTTTCATCCCTGACATATTTAAAATGTGCTTTAACTTGGAGAAAGACAAAACTGAAACTCTCCAGGAATCCAAGTGATCCCTAAAGCCCAGAGCTCGGCACATTAATAATGTGGTTTCTTGGGAAGGGGAGGGGAAAAAAAACCCAAAACTCAAAACAAAAACCCCAAACCGTGAACATTTTCATATTTTCAAGTGGAATCAAGAGGACATCATCTGCTGTATTTACCCATGAATACCCTATATAGACTACTGTAGATGATTTCTCCATAAATATTAGCTCTGATTATCTGAAAGAGCAAATGTGCAACCATTGCAGACAGTGGCTGCAGAGATAGCAGCAGGAATGTCCTTATGATTTAATTTATGATCAGCACTTTAGTTTATATACCCTAAATTATGACAGAGGAACAGATTTGCCTATGGAATCGTACTACACATAGTATGAAGAAACTTCTGTTTCACCGTAAAACAGTCTTTCAGATCTTGATTTATTTTCCCTGGCACTTCATATTGTGCATGCGATGGGATCTCATATGGGGTGACCCAATGGAAGCACTGGGGAAGACTTACTGGGGTTTTTATGGCATCCTGGTGATGGATTGATGTAATCAGCAAAGAAATCATATCAGAGAAAGGCAGTGCTAGGGACAGACAAAACCTTTCATTTCACAAGAGGTTCTTAGAGATGACATTGAGAGGTTAGGGGTGGTCTGTTTATCTGCAAGCAAATAACTTCTTTCCTGTTTTATTGCTGTAACTTGAAATGTGAGGCTATTTCTGAGGTCCTTAAGTGATGCCTGTTCTGAAGGAAACGTCACTGGTCAGTCTTGTCCTGTCTGGAAGTGAGAGGCCAAGCCATGCCGAAGGTAGACAGCAGAGGCCACGTGCTGCCCTCACAGATCTCAAGAGTGCAGTTGATAGAGGTAGAGAAGGGAAATAATCCCAAGTCCCTCCAGCTTTCTGCCACTTTTCAAGGAGCCACGCACAGGCCATGAGTGCAGGCTCCCAAGGGAACAATGCTGGAATGATGGGTTGTTTCCCTTTCTACTCCATTCAGTTCACCAGTTACATTCCAACATTTTAGCGCAATTTGAACTAGAAAGAACAGATGCCAAGCAGGGTGCATTTCTTGGGTTAATTTTTAAGATCTTGCCTAAGTAATGTTTAGGACTTTATTACTTTGCTCTTACAAAGCAAAATGTATTAATAAAGTGCATCAGTTCTTCCCTTTTGCAGAGGAACCAGCACAAGACATTTTTGTTTTCTAATCCCAGTTTATCTTTGGATTTCTCTAAGCCTCAACAGAAACAAGCCAGGCTTTGGCTGGAAAGCCCGTACTCAGTTACTAAATCATAGAATCATAGAATAGTTAGGGTTGGAAAGGACCTTGAGATCATCTAGTTCCAACCCCCCTGCTATGGGCAGGGACACCTCCCACTAAACCAGGCCACCCAAATCAATTAAAAACTCATTTAGTAAGAGCAAGTCCAGCCTCTCCTCACAGTGAAATTGAAAGAGGATAAAGTGCATCTTAAATAAAGATTCATTTAGCGCTAAATGAAATCATTTTATGAATAATTTTGGATTTTAATAGCACTGAACTTTTCTAATATTGACCAAGTTTGAAAGAAAAGTCTTCAAAAATGGCATCCCTGCCTTTTTGTGTCTCACCTCAGCTCTGCTCTGCAATCTGAAGACTTTCTCTTATGAGGAAAACCTAAGAGAGTTGGGCTTGTTCAGCCTGGAGAAGACAAGGCTCTGGGGAGACCTTATTGTGGCCTTTCAGTGTATAAATGGGGACTGTAAGAAAGACGAGGAAAAACTTCTTAGCGGGGCCTGTTGCGATAGGACAAGGGGTGATGGTTTTAAACTGAAAGACAAGGGATTCAGGCTCAATGCAAGGAAGAAATCTTTTACAGTGAGGGTGCTGAGGCGCTGGCACATGGTGCCCAGAGAAGCTGTGGCTGCCCCGTGCCTGGCACTGTTCAAGGCCAGGTTGGATGGGTCTTGGAGCAACCTGCTCTAGTGGAATGTGTCCCTGCCCGTGGCAGGGGGTTGGAGCTGGATGAGCTTTAAAGTCCCTCCAACCCCAAACAATTCTATGATTTTGTGATTCAAACTGTCCTCCACTCTTAGGAGCGCAGTATACATGCAGTGCACCAGCCTCCAAATTCCTTGCCCCCAAATTGGGAACAGTTTGTCCAAAACTTAGTATGCATTATTAGTTAAACAGTGAGAAGATGAAAATGTGATTAATAACTGTTACATCTTTCTTCCTGGAGATTCTCTACTGACGATACAATGTGCAAGGTATAAAATGCCGCCATACATCCATCCTATTTCCAATGTGTCATTAAAAAATGAGTTAAAAATACTGGGATGCATCTGGAACATGACAGTGAATCACCCAAGAAAACACAACAGCTTCTTCATCAAATGAATGGTGCAGTCTTCAGTTTTGTGCATAGTATTGGTTACCCATCCCAAAATTGGTATTTACAGAGTTAGAAAAGCTTCAAAGGCAGTAACATGAATGGTTCTCTAAAAGCAGGTTCCACAAAGCAGACCAAGTAAATGTCTATGTGCATATTTTTCTCATGGAACATCATCTGAAAGTTGCATGTTCAAAACCAATCAAGAAAAGTAAACCACCACCCCCCAAGTAACGGCTTTGCAACTCACTCATTGATAGATGATGTTGCTGAAGCCAAGAATAAGTATGAAAATTAGAAAAGGAGGTAAATAGTTATATGCACAGAAAGAGATTTGAGAGTGAAAACACCTAAATGAAAGGTTCCTCACACTGATCTCTAGAATCAGTGGAGGGATACGAGTGCCTTTACAGGGTGAGGCAAATCACATTCAACTCATGGCCTTTGAGAGTTCCTCTTTCTCTCAGCTGGCTAAACAAGGAACCTGAGATTGCTACATCACTGATTTGGGAGCCTCCACGGAGGTTCAAAGTTGGGAATCTAGATGTTATCTTCTGCAGAAGAATCTTTTTCTCTTCCTATAAAATGTATGGAACAGCCTAAGGTCCCTGAAAGTGGCCAGCTCTTGTTCAACCCACAAGAAAGACAAGACAGGCAAGAAGGAATGAAAGAAAGATTAAATACTAGAAAAGATAATTAAACCAGCATGTTTGACATTTCACATTCAAGCTTTGCTCTATTCATACATCACCATATTATTTGTTACAACCACACAGTGCATAATAATACACAGCCTCATCAACTTCTCTGCAGCTCCTGAAGAGCTGGAAACCCCTTATGGCTGCATGCCTTTGTCTTTGCTAGAGCACTCATTTGGCTTTAGCAAAGCTCGTGCACCTGCATTCTGCTCAAGCCAAGGCAAACTTCTAAATGGACAGAGGCTGACCTTCAGCAGGGCTGCTACACACCTCCTGTGAAATTAATAGGAGCCATTTTGCTGACTAACTCTGCTAAAAAAATCAGGCAGGCCTTAGTAAACAACTCCAAAATTAGTTCATTTTATTTCCTGATTTGGGTTGGGTTTTTTTTTTCCATCTTCTATAGTGGCAAATCAGACCCAAAAGCTTTTCTGCCTCTATTACATATTTAACACCATGCTTATTAGAAGTATTCTTACCTGTAATTAAATCATGATGACCTACAGATCTACCACACTTCCCATCCAGAATGTGTTGTGAAGATGTGTGGAGCTGTTGCATAGCTAAGCATTCAGTTAGTACATCTTGTTCAATGTCGGTACAGGAATTTAGCTACAAGAGGAGGATAAAACAAACATTTTAGTTCAATACAAATCAAATTACTTTTAATTAAATTAATATCTCTTTTTGCTTAAAGACTGTGTATGGAAGGAAGGAATACAATGTCATTCTTAGGACCTTGGTGTAATTACTTGGTATTTTCAACTAGAGATGATTGGGGCTTTTTCAAGTGCACGAGTGAAACGTGCTAATCTGAAATCAGCAAGTTTGCTTCAGAACATAAAGCCCCCCGTTTTTCTTCAAACCTTCCTGAGTAATTTAACTGTGTATGTTCAGGCTTTCTGTAATTCTTTGGGTTCTATGGCAAACGGATTGCCTCACCTTGTAACTGTGACACTTGGAAAGACATCTGATAGGGAAAGAAAAGCATTTGCGCTTATCAGATTAGGACTGGTGGAATAATGCGCTGTCAGTAATGGGTAGGAGGTATCACCGATACGTCAGCTGTGCTCCATGTAAATTAAAGCCCTGGCAAGAGAGTCTGAAGCAAACTCTTGCAAACCACAACGTCGATCATATTAAAACCAGCAGGAGAGGAGAATTAAGGAAGAAAAGCATTTCTAATTCTCTTTCAAACATGCTAATGCTGCCAAGCTTTTGTCATAATAGTGCTCACATTACACAAACAGCCATCATATTCTATAGCCATTAATAAATAGTTATTGTCTTTGCGTTTACAGTTTTGCATACCGATCTCCCATGGGTTTGGTTATTCTAAAAGGTCCAGGCAAACCTATTTAGAACTCTGCTGTACAGCCATTTGTTGGTTCAAGATAAACATCTAACTTTTGGATCACAAAGTGCATCTGCAGCCAATTACATTTAAACTACTACTAAATTAACAGCTAACTTTCTCCTCTTTTGCTTTTGTAAAGCCTTGCAGAATAACCAAGTATTACCATTGCAGTCGTCTCCTAAGTTATGAACTAAATACCCAGGACTCCTTTGATGTAAGTGCAAGCTAAGGCATTTTGTTTCATGTCAGAGGTGGCACATTTTGGTAGCGTATATCAACCGAGCCGTGTGGGCAGAGCAGACTGTTAATTTTTCTTTCTTGGCTAAGTCATTTTCACTCAGAGCTCCTGAGAAGCTGATGCCAATGGACAACTGCCTTTGATGAGTTATAATCAAAAACGAGGGAGTGTGAACAGCCTGTTCCCCTTTATTCCTAAATCTGAAATCTAAAGAGGACTGTCACTGTTTCAGTAACACTTGAGATTTGTTTAGCAGTGAAAGGGGTTTTTTCCCCATACATTTAAGTGAAATATTGGGGGGGTGGGGGGTGGTGTATGTGTTTGTGTGTATTCTTCATGAGTCAGATTTGCTCTGGTCCCTTTTAAGGGACCCTGATCAAAATGCAGTTTACATCTGCTGCTTTTGCAGATGTCTTTTAAGTTCAGGGGAAAAAGACATAGGATCAAGTATTCATAAAGTTATCATGGATAAATGAGACAGGAAATCTGAAGATGATTTCCAGTCACTGGAGGAGTGCAGATTTAGACTGGGCTACCAAATAAGATGTGGGAAGCAAGGAACTACCATTATTTTAAGATAGACTTGATAAGCCTGTGGGAGGATATGTATATGAATGCAGGGAGATTCCTCAAGCTAGATTAAGAGAGATGAAACCCTCAATATTTGATGTCTTAGTACATCCAAGCAGCGAGTTGAGACTGAGTTTGCAATCTGTGTGTACCACATTTGTCCTATCTGGTTTCTCTGCCTAAATGCTCCACTGTTTATGCATACAACATGATGCAAAATTTGGATTGAGGGTTTTTTCTCACCTTCCTCCATAGAAGTGGAAATGGAAGTGGCACTCAGCAGGTGACAAGCCTCACAGCGTGTAACAGTAGGGACTGTTCCTTTGCCCAGATGTAAAGGATGTTAATGTGTTAATGCACTCAGCCCAGTACACAGTGCTGAACAAGTGATAATCATGCTAGGTAATAGGAAATAATTGCCTCCTTCCTTCCCCAAGAAGTACGTCAGGAAGGAAAGATGGGAGATTCTCTCCTTTGGAATAGGGAGCATGGTTGCTTTCATGCACCTCTTTCTGTGGGCAACAACTGCTATGGCTTTCTGACTCTTTCACTAAACCCTAAACGTTGCTGTAGGGAAGTGTTGGGAGTTTTGTGACCTGTGGTGTGGTAGGCATGTGCATAGCAAACCCTTTGGAACCTTCTAAAGAAAGGAGCTGTAGTAAAACTACATGGCCTGACTATATAACATTGGGCTGGAGAACTAGGCAGTCCTGTCCAGCCCTGCCAGGCTAAATAGAAGTTCTGACTGGACCCAGTATGCAGAGACAACAGATCTGTTTCTGTGGACACCTGAATAGGTGCTAAGCATGAATTACTCCCAGGCACAAAGCTCATTACTCACTGAGTGCTTCTTGACTGACTGAAATAGTGTGTACAACTCTGGACTCTGATGTACTAGACAGTGTTAGTCTGCACGCACCTGGTGCAGAGCAGGGTTTGTGGGAAGGACTGGGGGACAGAGAGCTGTCCTAGGAAAGGGGGCTTCAGGTTAGTGAATCTTAGCCAAGTGAAAACTGAAAGTGAAGCAGCAGGAGTGTAAGAGAGGGGGCATGGCTGACACAAGGACAAATCACTATAAAGTCACCACAGTTGTATTCAAGCAGGAGAATGAGGTCTTTCTGACATTCCAAAGTCTGCAGCTAATATCACCTGTGTTCTCCTGTTGTCTCTTCTTTCCACTTGTTCTTCCCTTTGCTCTCCAAGACTTCTAATTTTCACTTTTGACATTTTTCCAAACTAGCTGCTCCTAGCTCTACCTTGACAGGCTGTCATATCTGCTGTCCTCCATCCTTTAATCACCTCCATCCTTTAAACATGCCTTGCTGTTTCATCTGTGATGCTCTTGGCAGTGGCGAGGCAGCTGGGGGAAGATGCCATTGCTGCTTATTGAAGCAATCATAATTGCTTGCTAAGGCCTGGGTTCCTGCCACTCCTGGGCCTCAAGTATGCTCATGGTCTGTCACAGACCAGCTCGGTAGGGTCCCAATCATCTTTTTACAAACTGAGTGTATAAATGTGTAATAAACAAGTCTCTGATCCCAAGCTGGTGCCTGTGGGCATCCCCATTCAATCATGAGTTCAGGATTCAGGCCACAGAAACCAAAAATACTTATTTGAATCTAATACTAGTGAAAACATAACTAGCAGTCTGGGTTTGGAATGATTTATAAATGCATTTATAATACAGATGTGATGGGAAAAGTGGGGGTTTTCATTTTAATCTATTACAAGTGCTCCTTTCCTGACATTTCCATAGTATCCTGGCTTAGTTTCATTTGTGTTGTAGATGATCTGCCAACATGTATTTACTAGCTGATGGCAGAGACCCAATGCATGGATATTTTATGTGAATGACAGCAGAATTTGGGCTTGTGAATGTAAGATGAAGAGGAAAGAAATGCTGGGAGGGAAAACAAACCGAAATGAGAGGGTGGTAGCCCTGAAGGTGCAGAAGGATAAAGTGGACTGGTTAACAACAGGAATTACAAACCAACAGGAAAATTAACTCGACTGAAATTTTCCTTTAGTGCTATTCCAGAACTCCGATTTGGAAGTACATGAACTAAAGGCAACTTAAACATAACTCTGTGGAGGAGGTGTGTGATGTGTCACTTCCTCCCGGTCTTACCTTCTTACGCACCTGCTGTTCTTTGGCAGAATGAGCTTTCACGTGCTTGCGCAGGGAGCTGGGGTCGGTGTAGCGTTTGGAGCAGCCAGGAATCTGACAGGCATAGGGCTTCTGTAAACGTGAGCAAAGGGAAAAGAGTTCACATTCCTCTGCATCTCTACAGTCAGCACACAGAGCTGAGGGCTGGCTGTGTCTGGAACACAGCGTTAAGCCTGAGCTGTTTGCTCTGCCGTTTCCACGTTTGCTCTGTCTCCACTTTGCACACAAGCCTGACATGATGCAAACAGAACCACATTGAGAGCTCTGATTTTGCACTCTGTGCAGGCACCGAGAGCACTTGACACATCGATACTCTGGTGTGTTGGGTATAGATTACTGGGCCGGATTAGACACTAATGAGCTGTAACTGGATGGGGTTTTCCCTAGCATTTAAAGTAGACAAAATGATCATTAGATCACCCAGTGCCATTATAAATACAGAAGTTCTGGGTTTGAGTCCTGATTGACATAGTTTTTACAATGTTCCATATGCAGCAGAGCAAAACTTGTGGTGTAGCACACATTTGATTGCCTTCATACCTTGTTCCTGTTTTGAATAACAACAGCAGTGTTTTCCTTTTTATAACTCCTAACCAAACAACCTGCATCAAACATTAACATCTGAGCAAATCAATAGAGAAAGAAAACCCCACTATTGCTGATACTGTTGGGAAGACCTTTCCAGCTGGTTTTGGCATGGGGCAGAGCTTGCTGCTTTTGTGTGCAGAAGCAGTATGAGCGCTACCTCCTGGAGAAACCATTTGAGTCTGGGCAGGCAGCTCCTGTGCTCTCCTTGCATAGGAAAATGAATAAATAAATGAGTAAGGATGCTCCAGCTTAACTGCTGGTTCTGGAGTCCCCATGGCTGAAAGTTCTTCTAGTCATGCCTATTCCCAACATGAGACACCATCTCTGTGTTACAGCACAACCTACAAATGAATGTGCAATTTCCAAGTTAAGCAAAGGGATTCTGGTGCTTGTTATTAAGTAACCATTGACTTCAGTGTAGGAAAGAGTGCTGCATGTCAAAGCTCACAGAGGTTTAAGGTTGAGCAGAACCTTCATTTATATGCTGTCTCCTTGCCTCATGTGTCAGCACTACCTTAGCCTGCTCACTTGGACTAGTGAGACCTCTCAGTGTCTTCTCAATGGTAGAGAACTGGTTTGTCATGATCTCAGTGTCACATTCCTCCTTGGTTTCAGATAGAGGATGCATAAAGGGAAATAAACCCCCGCAGGTGTTGGGAGAAGTGACTGTGAGGTCCTTCAAACAAGTTGCCCTGCCCCTGGAGGGGTGATGACATGCCCTTGTTACCGCAGGGACTCTTTGTTCTGGAGAAGGATCAACTTCCAGATGATTTAGTAGAGATTGAATCAAACTACACCAGTAAGTCTCTGAAATGATTTACAGAGTCTCCTTTTGGAGAAGATAAATGAAGGGGTGACCTACACTGAGAAGCTTCAGATCCAGTTCCAAATGCACTCAATAAGGAATAAGCAGTCTATATAAACCCCTTTTCTTTGTAAGTACCTCCAGAGGATGTGTTGCTGCTCTGTCCAGCCAGCAGGAAATTTCTGAAGGAATAATAGAATCATTCACCAACTTGTGACCTTACAGACTAACACAGCACCTACCCAGAAAGTCACAGGGAAAAGCAGATTTATAGAGAGTGTCTGGAACACAGAGAGCTGACACCTGAGGAGAAACTGTGGAAAACTTTCACAAATCCCTTACAAGAGAAACTAGCAGAGTATCTTTGAAATCATTGATGTCATTCAGCTTAGTGGTAGAATCATTCCAGCTTAGTGATAGGGAAACTAGATGAAAATCAGACTGCCCTGGAAAGCTTCATGACATTCCCAGCTGTTATGGTGTCCCCTGAGCTAATGGAACATGCAGTCTGTACAGCAGCACCATCCCGTAGCTCTGTTATTTCTCACATTCACGTAAGCACAAAACGCACCACATTAGGGCACAGGACTTCATTACAACAGGTAAGTAGAAGTTAGTAATTGTGTTGTAGGACCACAGAAAGAGTTGTAAAGAGCCTGCAGCAGAACAGCACGGAGGGTATGTTTAGACATTTGAGAAAGTTAGTAGAAAATGATTACTGTACCTTTTTCCTGATTTATGAGCATTTCAGAGAATAAAGACAGAGATAAAGGGAGAAGAAAAGAAAACAGCAAGTTAAGAGATTTGTCTTCAGTAATGCACAGAACAACAGATACAAGAATTCTTGCTTATCTTCGTAACCTTTTGAATTCTCTTTCAGAACTAATAAATGGCATTTTATTTGTGACTTTGGCTAATAAAAATTCCATCTATTGGATTTAAGCCGTTCACTTTCAGAACTGCACCCGATCCTGTGTATCCGCTTTCAAAACAGACACGTTTGAGAACTAATTACAAATTCAAATATCTCAGGTTGACTTTCAAATAAATAAAACATTGTTATTGTAAGTGTGCTTTGGGTTGGAAAATGTGACTGACTTGCTTCTCTTACTTGTTTGTTTTTGCAAGGCATAATGTACATTAGACATTCCTTAATGCTGCACTGTCTGAAATGTGTAACTGCTTAAAAAGTAAATATCAATTAAACTCAAAAGTTCTGCCCCGTAAGCACTTGGCCAAAAGTTAAACCATATATTCACTCCTTAGCAAAAGACAAAGCAACAGCTCTGCCTGTTATTCTTTACAAGCTTTATGTTGAGGACTTCCTTAACTGCTGTGTGAAGTTGTCCACTTACTTTCTTTCACCATAATATGGTGATTTAATTTTACTGGAGCCTCAGACAGTAGACAGGCTCCCATGTTCTCTGCAAGACAAGTGAGACTTGCAGAGTTGCGACAGAACCTACCAATTTTACATAAGGATTTGTTTCTGATGGTTAATTCCTATGTACAAATTTCATATAGTTACAAGAGATACATTTTTTACCTTTGCAAAATTATGTCCAAAACTGTGATGCATTTACCTTCCGTGAGACATCTGAGCTGCTTTTGTGTTCAGTCAGAACAGACTTTACTGAAGCAACACAGGGCAGGAAGCAAGACAATGACACACGTTCCATGCAGCAGCAGTGACTCAGCTTTCACTCATGCTGTACCTTACTCTACTGCTGCCTCCTCTTACTGGAACAAGAACAATAGGAGAGTTTGCTGAGTAACTTATCCTGAGTAACTTGTTCCTCAGCATGAGTAAGCCAGCTGAATTTGCCTTTCTGTGATCAAGACCTCCTCAAAGCATGTGCAGTTAAATACAAAAGTACAGTTGCCTGTAGCTGATGCTCCTCATGAAAAGTCACCCTCCAGTTGCAGAGCAGATTGTGTACAAGGAGCATTAGAAAACTCAGAGCAGCTCCCAATCTGAAATCGTGCTTACGGTATCCAGGTGCGTTCGCTGATGCTTCGCCCGGTCGCTGGAGTTGCTGAAAGCTTTCTGGCAGCCGGGATGCTGACACAGGTATGGCTTCTCCCCAGTGTGACTCCGGAGGTGAATCTTAAGGTTCTCAAGCCTAGAAAATGCCTTGTTGCACCTTCAAACTGAAAAACGTCATAAAAAGTCATTGTAAAGTACTATTAAAGAAACCATGCGCAGCCACAATAAGAACAGTGTAAGATCCAAGTTGGACATGCAATAAATCAACCAACATTCAAACATCTGTTGAAATCTATGGGTGAAACACAGCATTTTGTGCTGTTCATTTAATTTGTTACCGAAGACATGGTGTGTAGCTCAGTAGTAATACAGGGGTTATAAATATCTCATGTGTTCTGTCTGAAGTACCAAACGCTTAAAGTCGTGGTGTCAGAATAGAAGATTTTGGGAAAGAGCAAGTGTTATGATGAGTTCTCTTAGATGTTAACTGGCACAGGAACCACTGTGGGCAATAACAATCAGCTGCTGCAGACTGAGAGGAGCAGAAGCTATTTGTGGCGGCTTAGAACCTGGTTTCAGATGTCTGAAATACTATACAGTGGAGCAGATGAGCACGGACTATTACAAGAAGACCTGATCCATTTGAAGAGCAATCCAAAAGAGCTCTGCTGTTATTCTGCACCCTTTTCTCTACCAGCCATATCATTCAGATCTGCTCTCAGCATTTATACTACCAGTAACCTGAGCAATTCTGAGTTCTTAAGCACCCGTTTCATTAGTAATAAAATGCTGCATGGCATTCATAACAAAAGTAGCTGTTTCAAATTAAATCTGAATAAATAAATAACATTTCCAGCTACTAGGCTGAGAGAAGGGTGGTTTGCATTGCTCACTGATAAGTTTCAGTGAAGGCACTATCCTAGGGTGGGCTTTGGGAACTAATAGGTGAACACAAATACATGTGAATGTGCTTTCACGCATCAGCAAACCCATAAGATGCACCCAGCTACTCACATGTGTGTATATATACTTGTATGCACATGTAATCATGTGTCATGGTATGCACATACTTTGCCCACTCTGCATTGCACCTTCATGGCGCTGCAGATCTTCTAGTGCCTCTAGGCAGATAAAAACCTGGCTACTCTAGGATTTGAGATCTCAAAGAATGCATTAGAGAAACAGAGGCCGATTCATATCAACACTAGCAACTTTGAAAGAAAATAGGTGCATCTTAAGCACACTATTCCTTGAAGCTAGATTTTCTTTTATGATTCTTGTTCATGAGTGGTATTCTGACCTTCATAAAATTAGGGCTTTGTCACTTCCTTCTGCTGAGTCAAGGTTTTGTTCAGCAGCTTGCACTCACTGCTGTGGTTCCTCAGATGGCATCAGAGAAACCACTACCTTGCTGATCCCCACCACATTCTATTTGTGGCACAAACACCTCATATACATTGATGTGTGCAGGCTCCTGACTTAGCTGTTGCATCTAGCACTGGAGGCAGTGGGAAGGGAGAGCAGATGCAGATGGAACCTAGAAGATGCTGTGAACTGCAGGCACCTGAACTTCTGATGCAATTTAATGATAAAGAGTCCAACATATCCTGCTACATTTTGCAGGCTGTGTTCTGTCTTTGGATGCAGATCAGCTCTGCAAACTACAGATTAAACACAGCAAGCACTCCAACACACAGGCAGACTTCAAATTTCTGCCTTATCCAGGCAGTCCTACATGAAGGAATCACTATGGCTTTTACTGTCCTAAGTATTTTACTGCCCTAAGTATTTTACTGCCCTGGGCAGATATTGAATCTGTCTGAATAGTATATTTGGATCTATGGGTGTAGACAACTATCTGATATGTACAAATATCCATCTTTCCCCATCACAGCTGTCATGATGGAACCAGAGTCACCTGAGATACGCAGTCTGCACCTCCAGAGCTTGTCCAGGTCCCTCTGGACATCATCCTGTCCGTCAGGTGTGTCAACCACACCACTCAGCTTGGTGTCCTCTGCAGACTTTCTGAGGGTGCACTTGGTCCCACTGTCTATGTCATTGATGATGATACTAAGCAGTACCTGTCACAGTGTTGAAGCCTGAGGGACACCACTTGTCATGGATCATTCTTCTTTTCAAGTAACCCCCAGAAAGATCCATCAATCCCCCAGATGTCTCAGCTTCAACTACAAAGCACAATGTGAGATTTCAAAAGGGCTTTAGGATGTTAAGAGCTATTTGATCAGCTGAGAAGGCTACTTACAGCATCTCCCAGACATCTGGCCCCAGCCTGTCACTGCTTAATCCTACCATCTTAAACATGTTGATGTCTGATGCCTGGGTTAGCTGTAACAAACACTGCATGATCCTCAAAGTCTGTAAATGTCAACAGAGCTCTTCTACAAGTTCATCAATAAAAATAATAATTATATTGCAATTACTGCTCTTGTCTTTACTCTGAGGTTGTTAATGCGTGCTTCAGACAGTGCTGTACTACACAGAGACACAAAGCAAAGCCACACAATTACAGTAAGTAACATGATGCAGTTACTGCATTTGAGAACAACTGCTGCTTTTAGAATAGTGCTTCTACTAGGAAAAACTATGTTGTAGAAATCTACAGGACTGAATTAGCTCACTGCCATATGGAAATACATATGTTACCTTTATTTTACACTAAAATCTCACTGGAGTGGAACTGCTGCAGCACCGTGCATTTAAAAGGTGTATTTATGAAAACACTGAATTATCTCACAGTGATCTAAACACATCACACTTTTCATACCAAAATAGTTTAATCTAATAACTGTAATTGCTTAAAATGGTTTTTCTTTGCTTCCACGTTATACTTGGAATGCACCTGAGAATGCTGCCATGCAGAAATAACAGCGTATTCCCCAATGGGTTTATATTATCAAATGTTTACCATTTTCATAAGCATATTTAATCACAGTCCTGTCTGGAATATCTGTCAGTGGGACAGATCAGAAGAAATAAACTAGAAACTGAACAGCTCAGACCATAAGGTGAAGCAATAACTGACATTTTCTTAGGAAATGAGTTATGACTGAGAAAGAGAGGCCTTCACAGTTGTAGTGCTAAATAGGTCCAGTGTGCCATTAGAGAAAGCTCATTAATATACACCTCTGCTCTCTGCTGCAAGATCAGTTAAACAAGCTGCCTTTTCTTTCTAGACCTGAAAGGGAAAGAGCAGGTCATATTGGCTGCTGACATCTCAGACAGCCTACAGATGGAAAACCCAAAACATTTCATTCCAAAGCATTTAATACTATCAATAGGAAATCTTATGTCTGGTCAAAACATCTACAGACCTTATGAGCACTGTGAAATGTTCTTTCTTGCCAACTGATTACAAAATTGGGAGACATTTATTGAAAATACGTTATGAGAAAAAGGATGCTGTGAGGATCTGTAGCCCTTCTGGAAGGGAGGAAACAGCCACCCCACTCTTTAATAGCATCAGTGCTTTATACAACACTGAGCCTAATGTTGGGGACATGGCAGGAAGCATAAGAGGCTCCAAATTGTTACTGATCAGTAACTTCAGCACATGGGTTGTTGTACCCAACACAAGAATCCAAATATCTGATTTGGTGCTTTGGTTTTTTCCAGCTAACTCCTAGCTGGATTAATGTCTAATTCTTACAGCTACAGTGTAAAGCCCTGATCCTGCACAAACTTGTACATGAGTAACATGGCTCATGCAAGGAGTTTTATTAAAACTCAACAGAGCCATGTGCATACATAAAAAGCAGCCCAATAGGACTGAGCTCTCAGCTGTCCAAAGAATCCCAGTTCATACAGATATACTCAAATCTGCAGATTTAAATTGCTGGAAGCTGCTTTTTTTCCCATTGTGGTAACAAAATAATGGGAGGTACCTGTAACAGAAAAAGGACTTGCCAATTTCTATGCTTTGGGTTTTTTTATTGAAGTTTGAACAATTTGTGTTTGCAGAGTGACACTTCTACATGATACTTCATTGGAGTCCTGGGGAAAGATTGCTTGTACTTGGTTTATTATTCCTGTTACAGAAAAAGCATTTCGGGCTTTAGCCAGACTGTTGTACAATTGTTGGTGTGTAGGAGAAATGGTACAAAGGTTCAGAACAGGGAAAAGAAAATATTTGGAAAAGTTTCAGTATAAATCATATAATCATAGAATAGTTAGGGTTGGAATGGACCTTAAGATCATCCAGTTCCAACCCTCCCGCCATGAGTAGGGACAGCTCCCACTAAACCATGCCACCCAAGGCTATATCCAACCCAGCCTTGAGCACCACCAGTGATGGAGCATTCACAACTTCCCTGGGCAACACATTCCAGTGCCTCACCACCCTCACAGTAAAGAATT
>JASSUY010051675.1:70010-94945 GCA_032466535.1 Forpus xanthops | reverse complement strand
CGAACCAGATCCTCTCCTACAGTGGGCCCAGGGTCTTCATTCTCACTGTCCCTGCATCTGCCTTCCAAGACTTGGGTAGTATGTCAGAACATTTTCCAGTAAAGACTGAGGCAAAGAAATCTTTAAGAACCTCAGCCTTCTCCATATCCATGGTAGCCAGTTCTCCCGATGGTTTCCGAGGAGGGCCCATGTTATCCCTAGCCTGTCTTTTATTTGCAATGTACCTACAGAATACTTTCCTGTTACCTTTAACATCCCTAGCCAAGTTTAATTCTAACTGGGCCTTATCTTTCCTAACCTGGTCCCTACCTTCCCGAACAACATCTCTGTATTCTTCCAAGGCCACCTGTTCTTGCTTCCACCTTTTATAAGCCTCTTTTTTCCTTTGAATTTTCCTGAGCAGCTCCTTGTCCATCCAAGGAAGTCTTCCTTCTAGTAGGGATGCATCTCTCCTGAGCTTGCAGCAGGTGATTTTTTGAATATCAACCAGCAGTCTTGGGCCCTCCTGCCCTCTAAGGCTATATCCTATGGAATCTTACTTAGCAGGTTCCTGAAGAGGCCAAAGTCTGCTCTCTTGAAGTCCAGGCCAGTGAGTTTGCTGCACGCCCTTCTCACTGTCCTGAAGATCTCGAATTCAACCATTTCATGATCGCTGCAATCAAGGCTGCCCTGGAGCATCACATTTCCAACCAGCCCTTCCCTGTTGCTGAGGACGAGGTCAAGCACGGCACCTCTCCTCCTCGGCTCCACTATTACTTGCAGAAGGAAGTTGTCTTCCACACAACTGAGAAACTTCCTGGATTGCTTATGCTGGGTCGTGCCATCCCCCCCCCAGATATCAGGGTGGTTGAAGTACCCCATGAGAACGAGGGCCTGCGAGTGTGAGGCTATTCCTATCTGTCTGTAGAGCTCTTAATCCACAGAGTCCTCTTGGTGGTCTATAACAGATCCCCACAATAATGTCTCCCATTGCTGTTCTCCCTTTAACCCTGACCCACAGACTCTCTGTCGACTGCTCACCTGTCCCCAGGCAGAGTTCCATACTCTCCAGCCTATCCCTAGCATAAACAGCAACTCCTCTTCCCTGCCTACCCAGCCTATCTTTCCTAAAGAGCCTATAACCTTCCATTCCAACACAACAGTCATTGGAGCCATCCCACCCTGTCTCTGTGATACCTATGATATCATACCCTGTAGACGTTCACACATCTCCAATTCCTCTTGTTTGTTCCCCATTCTATGGGCATTTGTATAAAAGCATCTGAGCCGAGCTCTGATAGAAGCTGGCTCATTGGCTGGAGCAGCTGGAGTATGTCTACACTGCTCTGAACATTTATTATAGGTACTGGGAAGTGACTGGGTGTGTTGGGATGGAACTATGCCCCCCTCCCCCAACTCATCTAGTTTAAAGCATCCTTGACCAGTTTGGCAAGCTTCCTACCAAATCCCCTTTTCCCTTTCTTTGTCAAACCAGCTCCATCAGCCCCCAGTAGATCCGGCCTACTAAATTGAGTCCCATGTTCGAGGTACCCAAACCTCTGACTACGGCACCACCCTTCTAACCATTTATTAACCTGGTCAATCCTCCTAGCCTTTTTAAGGTCCTGTCCTGTATCCTGGAGAACAGACGAAAAGACAATCTGAGCTCCAGAGCCCCTAACAACCTCTCCCAGAGCTCTGTAGTCCTTCTCTGTGTTCTCCAAGATACTGCAATCTATATCAGTAGCACCACATGGATAAAATATATAAACACTTTAAGGATCACCAGCATGAACACCATTTTATTTGTATGCAACATCACTTTTTCTGTGCCTGCAACGTAATTCCTTGCACATATGTGTGTAAATTGCTGCTGCAACTTTTCATTATTAAAATAAGACAAAATAAATAACCGTAAAAACCACATAACAACCAAAGCAAGTTTGAAGTAATTAGGTCTTGAAATCTTATTCTTTCCTGAACCTATTTATGGCTGAATTTGTTAATAGATTCAAGTACCAGGAGTGAGGTACTGCTGGACTTGCTATTCACAAACCAAGAAAACCTGCTTTGTAATATCTGTGATAGCCTTGGCTGCAGTGATCATAGTATGGTAGAGTTTGGGATCCTGAGGAGCAAGCTGAAGGTCAGTAGTAAGACAAAGGTTTTAGACTTTAGAAAGACAAACTTCAGCTTGCTTAGAGCTCAGCTGGGAGGGATTTCATGTGAAGCTTTCATGGAGGATAAAGGAACTACAGAGCACTGGGAGATTTTCAAGAACACTGTCTTGGAAGCACAGAACCAATTAATCCACTTTAAAGGTAAGGGAAGCAAACGGAGCAGGACATTCCCTTGTATTAATTGTGAACCTCTGACTCTGCTTAAAACTCTAAGTGAAGTATACCAGAGATAGAAAAACAGACAAATACCCATTGAGAACTGCAGGGGAATTGCCAGAGTGTGCCGAGATGCAGTTAGAAAAGAAAAAGTTAATCTCAAATTGAAATTAGCCAGAGATGTCAAAAACTACAATAAAGAATTCTTCAGGTACGTACACAACAAGCAGAAATAGAAGAAAAACACTGTCCTGCTGTCAAATGGGAGAGGTGAATTAGTCACCAACACTACTGAAAAAGCACAGGTTCTCAACATGTACTTAATCTCATTTTTTTCACCAGCACTGCTGCACCCCAGGTCTTGGGAACAAAATTCCAGGTTGACACAAACACAGACACACCATCAGTGAAGGAAGAATTGGTGTATGAACTGTTGAAGGAGCTTGACTCCTACAGATCAATGAGCCCTGACCATATCTACCTGAGGGTGTTAAGAGGACTGACTGATGCTACTGTAAGGTCACTCTTCAAAATCTTTGCAGTGTTGTGGAGATCAGGGAATATACTAGAAGACTGGAAGAAAGCTAATGTCACCCCACCTACAAAAAGGGCTCAAAGGAGGATCCTGGAAATTACAGGCCTATCAATCTTACCTCAGTCCCTCGGAAAATTAGGGAATGAATCCTCCTGGATCTGTCACAACTCAACTGAAGCATGTGACTGGGAAAAGCTAGCACAGATTCACAAGTGGCAAATCATGACTGACAAACTGTACAGCCTTCTATGAGAAAGAAGCTGCTCAGTGGATGCCCAGTGAACAGTGGACGCTGTCTCCCTGGATTTCTCCCAGGTTTTTGATACTGTTTCCCACAGCCTTCTCTTAGAGAAACTGACACATTATAGTCTAGACAAGTGGCCTGTGTGGTGGGTAGGGAACTGGTTGACTGGCTGCACCCAGAGGGTGGTGGTAAATAGCTCCTTTTCAAACTGGTGACCTGTCACTAGTTGGGTCCTCATGGGATTTATATTGGGCCCAATGCTATTTAGTGTCTTCATAAGAGATCTGGAAGATGAGCTCAAGTGTACCCTGACAAGTTTGCTGATGATACCAAACTGAGTAGGGAAGGGAGAGCCACCCTGTAGGAAGACCTGAGTAGGCTGGAAGAGTGGGATTACAAGAACCTTATGAAGTTCAAAAAGGACAAGTGTAAGGTCTTGCAACTGGGAAAACATAATCCAAAAGATTTACCTGCCTGGGAAGCAGCTCTGCGGAAAGGGACCTGGAGGTCCTGGTGGACTACAAGCCCGACATGAGTGAGCAGCATGAAGCCTCAGCAAAGAAAGCCAACAGGATGCTGGGTTACATCAGCAAGGGCACAACTAGCAGACTTAAAGTCATTATCCCACTATACTCAGTGCTTGCCAGACCACAGCCAGAATCCTGTGTTCAGTTTTGGTCCTCACTATACAAAAAAAGATGTGGACAGGATGCAGCCAGAGGACCACAAAAATGATCCATGGAATAGGAAGCCATATGAGGAAAGCCTGAGGAACTTTCAGTCTTGAGAAGAGGGTCTAGGGAAGACCTTATCACCATGTTCTAATATTTAAAGGGTGGCTACAAAGAAGATGAAGACTCCCTTTTTACAAGGAGTCACATGGAAGAGATGAGGGTAATGGGTACAAGTTACTCCCAGAGAGATTCCAACAGGACACAAGAGGAAATTTTTTCACAATGAGAAAAATCCACAACTGCAATAATCTCCCCAGGGAAGTGGTGCACTCCTCAGTGATGGACACCTTTAAAATTTCACTGCACAGGGTACTGGGATATTTTTTCTAGACAGTACTTTTGTCAACAAAGTTTGGACCAGATGGTCCTTGAGGTCCCCTTCCAAACTGGTATTCTATGATACGGTTGTACTGAAATCTTATTATTTGTGTATGTAAAAACTGTGAACATACCTTTAATTCCTGTGTCATATTCTCAAAACCATGCAATATTTTATATGGAGCAGGCAGTGGACCACTAAGATTAACACTCAGGATCATCTGGTTTAGTCGATCCAGGTCATTGAGAAGGAGTCCCGTGCATTCATCATCACAAGCTGGGGGGAAGAACAGCAAAGCTTACTTATTCCTGCTAAATGTTTAAGACATATGTTTGAGTTAGAAACTATATGGCACGAATACAATTCTGAGTGGTAACACAAATTTCAGGCATTTTACCCCAAAACACAGTGTGAGAAAAAATGGAAACAACAATTAGGGAACAGGACTTACTGCCTAAGACTTGGTAATGCGACAGTTTAATATAAAATACGAAGAGCAAAATTGGTAGGCTTACCTCACATACAGAAGAAATAGTTAACATTGTCCATTATGGACTAACCAATATAAAACCCTATATTAGAAAAGCAATTTGGATTAAGTTTTAGAAAAGTGGGCAGGTAATGCAAAAAATCTAAAGAGCACTTTATGAAGTATATTATGGTTGTGGATTTGAACAGAAGAAAATACTAAAGAAATCTTGCAGTTTACATACTTTATAGTCATATAACAGCATGGGCAAGCATGCTAATCTTTTAATGCAGACAGTAGACAGTGTCCAGGTAAAAGTAATGACAGTTTTCTTTTAAGAAATGCTATTCCCTACCTCCTTTCACTAAGCAGTGTGTTTTTCATGTATGCTTCTTCTCTTGCAAATTCTCTTTAGCATGAAAAATACTGGTGCATGCTGCATAGACCAAAAGGAATTTGCACACTACCCCTGCCCCATCCTTGATTTCTATCAACTATCACGAGAAATTCTCATAACCTTAAAGTTTTGTATCATTTATGCTGCAGACAGGAAAATTCTTTATCCTTTGTAACAGATGTGTGGGAATGCCTTTATTTCCCGGAATGCTAAAGAGAACTGGCAAACCTAAACAATATCTCAGGAGATGGCACAAACTGTGAAACAATGAATTCACTGGTGATGTTGAGACATGAAAGGTTGTACCTAAAGTTTTACAAATATGTAATTATTTATTTCAGATACACTCCTAGGCTGTTCAATGGCTAAAAAAGCCACTGAACAATGTGCATGCTTCTGTACAAAAAGAGAAGTTTCAACATAGAAGAATGTGGTTTTTTTTTTCTGAAATCTGTTTTTCATGTGATTAAATCTTTTCTGCTCTTAAAATTTTCCACAGCTATCTAAACGTTGTTCTTCTTCTGTAGATTGGCTGCTCCGTATACTGAGAAGTTGAGTCAAATACAAAGAATAATGAATGCTAGTTTAGCACACCACGAAACTCATGTGATGACTGAAAAGGAGACAAGATATATGCCGGATTAGTACAGTCGGAGGTGGGTGTAGAAAGTTAGATGCTGTTATTTTAAGACTTTCTTTTGCATTTTCGTTGCTTCCATTTGCAGACTTCTTCCTCCTGTTTCACACTATTTTGTTACATAAGCTGAACCGCACGGGAACTTCTCTGGAGTTGTTAACTGTGGGCATGATACATTCTGAGTAATGTTTCTACATGAAATTAAAGAAAGCTTATTGCCATCCCAGCTCTTGTCATATGTGTGTTTTCTTTTAGAATTTCAAGAGACTTACAGGAAAAGCAAATTTTACAGCCAACTGAACATTTTATGTAATAAGCACCTGATCTGTAGCTGGTCAGGAAAGTAAGTAGACCTGACATTTTGAAGGATGCAAATAAGTGATCTTGGGCCTGAAAAGGTATTTCTGTTTTCTTGTTTGTTTTTGGTTGGTTGCTTTTTTTCCTGATATATTATTTCATTTAGGAAACAAACTAAATCTATTCACCCTCAAAATTGTCAGCGGCTAAAAATTTGCTATGTGTCAAAGGCAAAATGAGTTCACATGAGTAAGAAAAAAAATGAATAGCTTTTGAAGAGATGAAGTATTCTCAATGAGTACACAATTGGGAAGTGAGCATTCAGTATAAATTAACACATCTTCCATAATAATTAAGTTGGAAAGAGGAACTACATCAAGGACGGACCACAATTCAGTAGATGGGACAGAACTAAGCTTCTCCAATATTCAGTCTGTAATGTACTGTAGCTATGGGAAATATTTCAAGAGCATGATTATATTTTTCAAGACTAAACACTTCTGTGCCTATCTATAAAGCTGTCAGGATAAATTTGTGTCTAAATCAACAAATGCAGCACTAAATTCAGATCATTACAGCAGCCCAAGCATGTAAGAGGCAAATCATGCAGTCAATATTACAACAGTCCAGCAAGCAATTCATGCAAATTACTGCATTTTCCATTTACACCACACTTCCCCATGCATAGTAAGTTCTGTGAGGATTTTGACTTACCTCTTGTGAGAAGCATCTCTAAAGTACGCATACCAAAGAAATACTTTTTTTAAACAATTGCACAAGTAATAAAAGACAAGTTTATGGATATCTAACCAGTTCTTTCATCTTACAAAGACATAATGTATAATAAAGAAATCACATATATGTGTTCCTCCAGTTGTGTGATTATCTGACAGAATCTTGCTTTAATACATTTGTTGCTGTTAAGATTCAGAATACTGTGCTATGACTAGGTAATTATTTGTCTAAGGGCAACTGTGCAATCTCTGATATGAAAGTCAGTGACTTTTTAGTATTAGTTTCCTGTTGCTTCACAGTAGTGTTGGACTATTGCTAGTTCATTAATCTGATGGCTGTTACCCCATTTTGGCACTGGTCTCGTACCAAATAATAATAATAAAAAAAAGCTTTATTCTGCCCCCAAAACAGAACTCCAGTAGAGAGCTGAAAGCTTTAACTTCCTTGCCATCGCTGCTGGTTCAGGGAGCTTGTGTGATCAAGATGTCTCCAAATCTGGAAAAATTCAGATCCAGATCATGGTCTAAAGTATGAACTCAGGTTTATTTCTGATTTTCATTATTTAGAAAGCTTCACTTGCTGGTTCTGATACATGCCAGTACCAGTTAGGTTTATATAGTGCTTGAGCTGGGTGGGTCTAAAGAGCTCATACATCAAAAAGGGGGAGAACAACTGATAGCTTATCTGCTATCAAACTCATTAAACTTATTATTAAACTCATACAGAAAAAGAAGCAGTTGTCCAGCACAGAGTTAAGTTTAATTCTTACGGCTATGCCATAAGGGCTCACAAATTTGGTAAAACTAGCTAGCAGAAGCTAGCCCAAGACTTCATAGATCTAGTGTTACAGAGCATCTTCCTTTTCAGTTCACTCTGTGAAGGCTTGTGATAAGAAGCTTCTACCTCCTGCTGAATTAGGACTGTGCTGGAGCTAGGAGATGCTTCTTTTCACAGATTCTTCAAGATCTGCCTCTGATGGAATCAGCATCTGTACTTAGTTTTGAATTTGGAAGGGCCGAGATCAAGGAGCTGCTCCCTGTTTCAGAGAGAAATCTTTAATTGTGCCAGAACTAGTGGTTAGGAGTTCCCTTGTTCTTCCGGGTGGCAGAACTGAGTGGTAGCAGGGAAAAATTGAAAGCACCAGTCTACTGTCTACCGTACAATATTTAAGTGTCTAAAACCTGGTATTAAAGGAAGCCGATTGTATCATTTTCTCCTACTAACACTACTGCAAGTCTGTTGACTGCAGCATGGCTGAAGGTCCTTTAATCCCCCCTCCCCCCCCCCAAGATTGAGTCAAAGAAAAATTCTTAACAAACAATGAAATATCTTTGTACATGCGAAGGACTGCTTTTATGGTGAAAACTGATTGTCTAGTAAAGCTAAAAGCGCCACTACAGCTAGTGTAGATACATTCTGACACTGGCACGAGTATCTTGCAGTTAAATCAGAGATTATAGTGAAGCACATCTTTTAAAGCAAAAAAATGTGGAAAACTTGATTTTCTTGGATCCAGCTTTTCCAATTCATAGTGAGGATTTTTAACCTTATTATCCGCTCAATGAAAGAGTCTGATTAATAAGTCAGAACACCATTACAAATGATAACTTGCACTTAAACTGTTTTGTATGAAGAAACTCTGTTATCTTGGATATCCAAGAATACTGATAAGGTAAAAGACCATAAAAAGCATACTAAGTGGTGCCTGAGATTGAAAATGTTGGGTAGTGTTAGAAATAATGTTACAGGTATGCAGGATGTCAAAAACCCAAGTGATTTTCATTTAGATACCACTCTGGATAACAGCCTTTATTTTAGAATTTTGTAGCTGTAATGCTTAAGGATTTAACCCATGTTTACAGGCCATGAAATGGAAACCAAAGTGTATTTATTTTAACAAAGTACTACCTGATTTTAATATTTGAGATTTGTACCTTTTCTGGTGTCTACTTGCCTTGATGCTACATGTCCCTCACATAGTCTCTATCCCCACTAATGGAAAAGCTCCACTTAAACTCCTATAACTCCTATAAGTAAAATATTAAAACCAGTTCATTGTGCCCTGCCAATATATTCAGAGATGCACAGATTAACTGGATTTACTGGATCTCTACCTGTATAGTACTTTAAACTGAACAATGATTGAGTCAAGAGGGAAAAAATTAAATCATAACAAAATTAGTTCCTACTCAGCTGGGGGAGATAAAGAAGAAAATGCCTTATCTCAGTCGGGACTGGCTAAGTGTTCTGGAAAGGTTTTGCTACTGTAATATTTTTTTGATAAGACAAAAAAAATCCAATGTCATGAGAAATGTGATTGTGGGCTCAAAACAAACTGTCCAATTTCATGGAAAAAAATTCCAAACAATAATAAAAGACAATAAACTTGATACTTATTAAAGCTGAAGGCAGGGCAACAATACCAGTACTCTCAAAATGTAACTCGGTGTTTTAGGCTAATAGTTTTCCATTTTAAACAAAGTAAATGTTCTTTCTGGACATATTGTACTGTCATTCCTCATGTCTTTTAAATTCCAATGGGTGGCTGCTGAATCAATGTGACAAAGCAAACCTTGGTAAACCTTCTGTTTGATGCATGGCATAGAGCATTGCAAATACTGGTTAAACATTTAGGACAACACTGAAAATTCACTAAGAGCAAATATTGCCACAACTGCAATGACAACTGTTAGCAAAACTACAGACTTCAAAAGCCCACAGAAAGAAATCCTTCAGACCTTTGTTATGAATTTTCAGTCAGCCTGTTAAAAAGTATTGAGTTTCCCTAACATCCCAAGGCCTGTGGGGAAAAAAAAGAAAGGACCAGAATGCTGAAGCAGTAAGAAAGCTGGCAGAACTATTTACAAAGAAACCCACAGAACTGATCGATGCATAAACAGGGTTGAATTTCTGAAGAATGACAAACAGTCAAAAAGTATCCAAAATGATACCAGTATACGTACAAATGCATCTCATGCCATCACGTGCATGCCGATGTTCACAACCAGCACACTTCCACCCTGTGAATCCAGGCTTGCAAGTGCACTGTCCAGTGGCAGGGTCACAGGGGACAGGCAGGGAACCATATTGATCACACTCACATTCCTGGCAGGAGCCTCCTGGAGTTTGTGGATTTCCCGTGTAGCCAGAAGAACATCTAGACATTACAAATAGAAAACCAGGTTTGACCAGTTGAGCGGCATAGCATACAATGAGTAATTAGCAAGATCAGAAACTAAATGTATGTGAACATTCATTCACAAACCGTTAAAAAAATCTTTGGTGCTTTATGACTCACTATGCATTTATAGAGGGAGAAATATTACAAACTATCCAACAAAGGGATAATAGCTTTTAACTAGGACATGGAACAGTCTGGATGGAAGGAGTTTGTAAAAGTTATTCCATACCCCTAACAGTGTTCAATTAAACTGATATTATACCATGACAGAAAAGTTTCTACATTAGCAGTGTCTGGACTATAGACCTTTGTTTTCCCCCCTCTGTTATGCATTAGAAGTGAAATACCATAGTATACAGTTGCTAATTTCAATCAGCTTAATCCCCCAGCATTGCCACAGGTGGGACAACTGCTGCTTAGATTATTAATTTACAGTTTCATCATTAATACGTTTATATGTGTCTTTCACAGTCAGTGATCACAAGGACACAACAGTCACTACAACAAGGGGTATGAGTGACATCAAGACACACTACAAGCATAGGAACTAATTTTAGATAAATTTCATGCTTTTCAATTTAACTTCAGAGGCCTGAGGGAAAAAAAAAAAAAACAAACCCACAAATCAGAAAGACTAGTACAATATCTGTGATATAATTAACACTGATTATCAATTTACAGTGGGTGTACATAAAAATTGCCTATTATTGCTGAGTTTTAACAACATATAAAGAAGTAACTTATCCAAAGGCATGTATTTAAACATCAGTAAATACATGTTTATAGTATTGAAGGACAATCCTCTCCATGTCTCCCCCACCTTCCATTGTCCCCCTTTTTCTTTTTCCATTCACCCTACCTTTCACAATATTGGCCTTCATATCCAGGTGGGCATGCAGTACACCGGTAATCACTAGGTCCTTCCGCAACACAAGAAGGGCTAAAACTGAAACAAAAGCAAATAAAAAACTTCACACTCTATTACATCATTTCAGTCAGCTGTGCAGAAGGGGCCATGGTAAATGCCACTCAGTGTAAATGGCAGTATTTTATCTGTTTAGAAACATCTGTGGGAGATCCCTTCTTCCTGGTAAGAATTTTATGAATGCCTTGCTATGATACTGGAACAACTTAGACAAACACTAGCAGGGCCATATCAGAGGAAATGGAGTCGTAGAAGACATTAGATTATTTTTACTAACTCATGACATAGATAATTTGTGACTGTAGTGTGTACCTATGGGAACTGTGCAAAGTCGCTTGTTGCTGGAATATTAGTACAGTAAGTGCCTTCACAGATTGTTAAAACAAATGAAAAGGGTAGGTAAGGGAAAAGAAACAAAACTAAATAGTGTAATACTGTAAGAACTCTTTCAACTTTTTGTGGAAGAAGAACCAGAAAAGCAGAGAGGTGGTTAACGTTGAGCGCAGATACCCTTCTTGGTACATTACAACCAGATACTTACTCTAGCTTGCTTATAAAGCATTAAATCAACTGCTTGGATGAGCATATAAAATTACAACTTTGCAAAAAAATATAAACAAATTGATCTGTTCCTCATGAACTCATTATCCAACACATTTTCAACTCTATAAGAAAAGATCTGCACCCCTAGGAACAACTTCTTTTCTTTTTTAACTCATTGTGTTTGAAGCTGGGTGTGCAGGAGTTTAAAGACAGTATCTAAAATCTTAGTGGAGTTTTGTAAAATTTAATAAATTAAAATAACGACTCCTAGCCTGTGGAGAGGGACTCTTCATGAGGGACTGTAGCAATAGATCAAAGGGAATGAATTCAGACTTAAACAGGGGAAGTTCAGGTTAGATATAAGGAAGAAATTCTGTATTGCGAGGGTGGTGAGGCATTGGAATGGGTTACCCAAGGAAGTTGTGAATGCGCTACCTCTGGCAGTGTTCAAGGCCAGGTTGGATAGGGCCTTGGGTGACATGGTCTAGTGTGAAGCATCCCTGCCCATGGCAGGGGTGTTGGAACTACATGAGCTGAAGGTCCTTTCTAACCCAAACCCTTCCATAATTCTACAAAATTGCACTATACCATTCACAAATATCAGCATGTCAAGTCACGAAGTAATAAGCTAATGAGATAGTTCATTACCTATCTGCATTTTATGCAGATTATGTTTACTTGGCTACTATAAAATAGCTGCAAGTAGTTAGATCTTTTTTCCTTAATAGTATCTTTAAGAGCTTTCACTAAGCTGCACAACACACAAATCCAAGGTGCAATACACTCGTTTTCCACCTAATTCTTTAGCTTTATGGAATGGAACTATCCCACCTAGGCCTATCCATCACAAAGTTGGGCATGTAGTCTAAGTGCTAAATTCAAACAGGCTCTATCAGCAGTGGAAAACAGAGATGCACAGACAGGCATAATCTGCCATACTTGAAATATCTTCTGCCCTGCCCTCTCTGCAACAGTGGTTTCCTTCACTTTTAACATCTATAGTTGTCTATCTCTGCACCTACTACACAGGTTTTGATGGCTACAGCTAACAGAAGTAGAAATCCTGATCATGATATCTAGAGACATCTGAGAAAAGCTCTGTAAAACTCAAGGAGTTCTGTTTCTGGACGTGCTCATATCTGACTCCTCTGTTGATAGCAGAAAGAAACCAAATAACTACTTTAGGATAAATTGTATTTACTAATTTCAGACTAGGTGCTATCCACTTATCTCCTATAAATTGTTTTGAACAAAAAAATCCTCATGATCACTCTTATGTGAACATGACACAAAAGGCCCTGACAACACCTGCAGGCATGCAAGCCTTGTGGCCGCATGAGGCATTGGCCCTTTGCTTCCCTTCCTCAGGCAGCAGAGCATTTTAAGTGCACTCCGAGGACCCATGTGCTACCTGGAGTCCATGCCTTTCTCAACTGTGAAGCACTTCACTGACACCTACTTCCTGTGGTTTACGTTAGCTTTTAAATAAGGTACTGAAGTGATTTCTGGAGCACAGAGTGGAGAACTACATTCTTATTCTTGTAGTTCTCTACATGCATCTACAGTTCTACATTCTCTACAGTTACTTCATCTACATTCTTGTAGCAGGGTGCCATAACCTTCCAGGTGAGGAGTCCTGGTCACTTTGTGATCTGACATCTGAGTTTTCAGACAACCAAGGATTTTTAAGCCACATCCCCTTTAAAGACCACCCCCTCCCAAAAAAAAAAAAAAAAACAAAAGAAAAAAAAAATTGGATCAAATTATATTTTCAGCACTTCTTATTGCCAGTTATTAGCAGAAAAAGTTTTTCCAGTGTATCTGTTTGATGTGCAAAACCGATAAACTTGGTCAATCTTGCTCTTTGCAACTTGCACATTCTTTCTTAACACTAGTAGGTAGAACAGACAATAAAGTAACCACAGAAAACATTCCTAGAAAACGGTACAACTCAGAAAAACTTTTGGCTAAGAGCACACTATAACTTTCTGAGATAAAATGTATTTCTTTAAGCCCCTCTTATAATTGTTTTGGTTGTTCTCAGTGTAGTATTTCTGAGGTTTGGAAGCCTCCCTAAAAACACTTGCAGTGGATGAAATATCATGATGTATACAGATACTAATGTCTGAGAAAGGGATTCTGTTCAAACTAAATGCCACACCACACCAGAATGATACAATGAAGAAAGAAAAACAAACAATGAACCAAACCAAACCAAGCCAAACCAAACCAAACCAAACAAACCCAAAGCAAAACTGGCTGAAATACTCACTAAAACATCTTAAAGGTCAGACAAAGCAAAGAAAAATGTTTTTAAGGCACACTTCCAACCTTCCCAGAGAGCAATCATGGAATACAAACCTTTTCAGAGCATACTACGGTATGATGCAAAATATCATTAAGAGCTTCTCAGCAAAACAAACAAATCTCAAGCGCTAAAGTGTTATTTGTTGGGAACATGCAGAGACATTGTGGCAAGGCCCATTAACATAAAGCAACCAATAAAATTTACACTGCAATAACTATATTGCTTTTAAATTATTCTATCTTTCACAAATTGCCTTAAACTCATGTAACATTAAATAAGGAATCAATAAATTCCACAGTGGAGCAAGAAAGGCACTGTAACACATTTATACCAACATAATATATGAGCATAAAACTTTTTACAGCTCCCCGGTGGCTATATTGTACTTGAGTTCTGCTCAAGCTTCATTTGTGAGAATACCTTTATAACACACATTCATTATCTGTTGAGTATTGCATTTTCTCGCACTTATTAATTTATTCGTCACAAATTAGCAAGGGAGCAATTTCCAACTTTTAAGGGAAGATCAATTAGCAAAAGTAGATATGAAGCTTTTTAGTATGGTTTCCATGGTGCACTTCTGTAGCCATCCGAAAAAAGAATACAGTGAGCCCAAAACAAAGTTCTTGCATGCTGGAAAGGTAATTTTGTGTCATGAGTTTGCTTACTTACTTGTTACCAGAAATGGGTAGGGGGCAAGCACAAGGCTTACAGTCATCCTGAGATCCTTGGACAATGCCGTAAAATCCCAGTGCACATCTCTCACAGTGGTGCCCAGCAGTATTGTGCTGACAATTCTGCAGAGGAAGGAGAATTAAAGTTGTATTTGCTAATTACAAGAAAGTAGACAACATTTTGTTCTCAGCCACAGGGATCCAAACTTATTTCAATTCATAATTCCTCTCTCCCTCATATGATTCACAGTGGGACTGCTCCCTTTAAGCATCTATCAAATCCCTGCTGAGTTATATATGGGTCTACAAGAAGAACGAATGGAGGCCTGTAGCTAGTCAGATGTATCCTACGGAATTTCTTATTCAATTCACCCTTCCTTCCCTCCTTTGTTCCAGCTGCTGAAGCAGGAGAAATAACCAATTAAAATTCAGTCTTACTGTATCAGGTCATGTGTGCTAATACCTATAAGGGCAGTGTTGTGTTTATTGCACAATACATGGTACACTGCCTCTTTCGTTTGCAGGTATCTAGCTTTTATTTTTACACAAATAGTAATTCTGAGTGGAAAAAAAAAAAAGCACTTCATAATCTGAACTCTAAAAAATCAGAATGGAAAACTATAAAGGTAGATGGTTGTTTTTATGACCCTTCTTGAAGTTTGACAACTCAAGTATTGAAGCAAAACTGGATTAAAATATTGTTGTTTTTTTTTTTTTTTTTTAAAGCAGTTACACAACTTATGGATTTTGTAGTAAATTAAACCTAGTTCATAAATTCAGGAATACAATACCTGACAAATTGATGTTTCAGAGTCACACATAGTACTGTGCCCATGACATTGACACACAACACAGGCACCTAAAGACTGAGCAAGTGTCCTTCCCACAGGTGGAGATGGAAGCCTATAAAATCCTGGAGAGCATGACTGCAGTAAAAAACATGCAAAAGAAAACCGATCATTACAGACTGGACTGAATATGGAGAGCACTGCAAGCTCATCTTTCCAATCACCAGGTTTTACAAGTTGTGAAAAGAGCCTGACAGGCTTCCAGCTGTGTTACAAACAATATACAGTACTTTACAGATAACAAGAGCCAGCCCTAATTGGAAACAGCGCTGAAAAGTCCCTGGAGCACTCCACTGGTGCCAGGTTTTTCAGATTACAGGTCGAGAGACCTTTCATTCAGATGCAAAACACCTCACTGTCCTCATAGCAAATCAAGCATCATTCCTTCCATTTCTTAAGAATGAGGTTTGTTTTAGAAATATTTTTTTTTGCATGTACTGTGGAGAGTAAGCATAATGATTCTGTTTCCTTTGCTTTTGGTGAGCTTTTCAGGTTTGATAAGCTAATATCTTCCTACCTACTGCCTGATGGATAACAAGCAAAAGTTGAATAATAATCAGAAAAATGGCTGCAAGGTCACATTATTTACAGCTATATAATTTAAATAACATAAAAATACAGAATTCACTTCTTGAGACAATAAAGTTTATCTATCACTAAGCCTCCTCTGTCCCAGCTTGCCAATAAAATTCTGAGAACAGCTCCAAAATTACTAGCAAAGCCAGCACATGCAAAATCAAGCACTTGATCTGTATTTCAAGCTTATTATGCAAACCTATGAAAGTATTTACGTATCTCGCAGAAACCACACAGCTATGGCAGCACAAATTCAAACAGGACCATTTTGATAGTTCCAACCATACAGGACACAGATGAGTTACCCCATGCATAAATCCCACCACCTAGCAGCGCTAGGAGCCTATGAAGGCTGTCTGATGAGGTCATTCCCTACTGTTGACCACAACTTCTGCTTTTTGGAAATGTCATGGTTTAAGCCACTATAACTCACCCATTTCACTCACTCGTTCCCCTTTCTTATTTCCCCCCAGCTCCCAGGGGAATGGGAAGGAAAATGGAAAGAATGTAACACCCACAGTTTGAGATAGGAACAGTTCAGTAACTAAGGTATAACACAAATCACTACTGCTACCACCAATGATAATAATGATGTGGGAAATTCAAGGAAAGAGAATATAAACACTCACCACTGATACACTGCCTGACCAAGCAGTGAACCCTCCCTCTTCTGGGTCCCTGCCCTTAGTTTTTACATCCTGGGCATGACGTGCTGTGATATGGAATACCTTTTTGGCTAGATTGGGTCAGGTGTCCTGTTTCTTCTTCCCCCCATCTTCCCCTCCTCCCTGGCAGAGCATGAAGCTCAGAAAGTCCTTGGTCAGATCAAAACATTACCAAGCAGTAACTGAAAACATCAGTGTTATCAGCACTGTTCCCAGGCTGAAAGTCAAAAACACAGCACTGCACCAGTTACCAAGAAGGAGAAAAATGACTGCTACTGCTGAACCCAGGACAAGGAAGAATGCGAATAGTATGCTTTTCACCCAATAATAGCATGGATGCAAAATAAGATAAAATCTGGAGTAACATTTTGTGCTCTAAAGCAGGATTCTTCTGTTGAGCCCTAGCTGACATGCTAGATTCTAGTCATATACTCTGACAGTTTTATGATCATTGTCAAAACCTCCAGGAGTCTAAGTTTCTGAAAAAAACATAAAAACAATTATTTTCTTTAGAATCACAATGAAAATCTAACACAATTCTGCCTTTCGCTTTTATTTTGACTTAGACTACACAAGATCCCTGAAGCACAGAAACAGTCTATCTGCTTTTCCATGGTTTATGAAGAATTCCTGTTTAGACAAATAATCTCAAATGAAAGTAATCTTATTTTTACTACAACTTCCTATTCCATGCTTCCCACCCCCCACCCCCCCCATCCTAACAAAAGTCCTTGTCCAAACATGATACAAAGAACAGCTTTACAAGTTCTGAGGGACTTTAGGATGGGGTATGAATATGCAGTATATCCTCAAGCAAATCTAATCTCTCACTGTTTTGTTTCTGAGACACTTGCCACTGTTCTCACCTATTTTGATCTAAGCATTTCTAAGATGAAACAGAACACAGACAAAAGATGAAGCAGGCTACATTTTTTATTACTAGTTTGGAAGTTTTTCAGAAATAGCCATTAGTAAAACTCATCACTGTTTTCTGTGGCTGCTACTGAATTAAAAAAACGGAAGTGTCACTCCTAGTAAAAACTGCTGTGCACATAGTCCTCACAATGCAATTACAGGATAAATTATGAAATAGATACATTATATCCTGTTAGCATTTGCTTAAAAAATGCCTGAGTATCAGATGGTTTTTTCTCCTGCTAAAATTAAATAAGCTCATAAAATGCACATAACCTTCACTGAGCACACTAAAAATAAACTAAATTATGAGCATGTGAGGAACGCACAAATAGACATGAAGTATGAAAGTTGCAACTGAGACATTTATTCCAGCCCCTGGCGGGTGTGAATTAAAATAAAGTTCAAACCACATTATCATATATTTTCCTTCAAAAATGCAATTTCTTATAGTAATTCTAAAAAAAAACCATATTGTACTTCTGAGCAAATGCTGGAGCTCATAAATTTCTCACATTCAGGTGTATGCTCTTCATGAAATAGTGTGCAAATAAAATTACTTCATTCACTTCCTTGCACAGATTTCCTGTGAACACACTGTGTTGCTTCATCTCTTGTATAATGCAATCCTATAAAACATCTGAAGGAAGCAGAGTTCTCACAGTTAACAGGGTACCTTTCCTTTCCTTTACTCACTCCAATTTTTTTCCTATTGCTAGGTTGGGGGAACCCTTTAGAAGATCACACTTAGAATGTCTGAGGGAGCTGCAGAATATTCAAGGTGCTGCTAACTCCATCTAGCAATTGCAACAAAGGCATCTCAAATTGCTAGTGCTGCTTAAAAATAAAAACATGGTGTTTTTCAAACATAAAGACTGCCAATCTCATCATCAAGAGCACAGAAAGACAAAAATACTAACTTCTGCAGTCGATGTATTACATCTTAAACAGTTTCCCTGACACCTATCATAAGATCCATCTTACAAAGCATAAAGTCAGCTGATTCTCTATAAAATCTAGGTAATTTTGAAACATTCAATCTTCAGCATGAAAATATTTATTTAAGTAAAAAAATAAATACAACACATGTACAAGGGGTACCAAGCTCACTTAGCTGACCAACACCAGGAAATTTACCGAACTTCAACAAGAAAGCCAACATTCAGGACAAAAGCTTCTATCAGTATCAGATATATTTTCTTTTGTTTTAAGACACAGTGATTTGACTGTTTCTAAGAACAAAGAAAAATACACTATTTAGACCATGTTCCAGAATTTCTGCTCCTTTTTACAAGCAGCTCCATCGCTTATATAAGGGGTACTGAAATTCAATAGGAGGCAAACTTCTGTGTGTGGGCTGTGCAAGATCTTGTGTGAGTCCTATAACCGCACCGGAAGAACGATAATTATGGGGGAGTAAAATGGAAAGGTATCTGCCAGACCTCAGTGGCCCTTTTCAAGGTCTTTTCAGGGATTCACTTGGATAAAACACAAGCATTCATAAAACTGATAGTTTGAACCGGCATAGTAAACATTTCCTAAAGCTTTGAAAACATCTTCCATGAAGCTTCTTTTGTGAAGCACAGACATGCTAAAGAAAGGTTCTCATCTATATTTTTAATGCTTTTGCAGTGCTGTTTTGTGCAAACATGTAAAAAGAAAGCAAGCCAAACAACTTTCATTTGATTAGTGGTGGTTCACAAAGGCATGCTATTGGGCGATTCAAGAGGAAAGATCTGGGAATCTAAAGGTTCTCAACCATTAACTGTTTTTTTGACCAGATGTTCATGATTCACTATTTCAAGTTTTGATTTCGAAATGACTTTTTTAAAATGTTGTTGTTATGTAGTTATCCATTATAACACAAATATTTAAGAAATCAAAATTTAAATACTGTTTAGCTTTTTTTCAGCTCAGAAAATTTCAGTCAATCATGCAGCCATTACAAATTCCTATTTGAATGATAAACAAGGCAAACTTAAAAATCTGGAAAGCCTCTATAGAATAGAATTTTAAAAATCTGCATGGCTCTGTTTAGAGTGCTTGGTGCTACAATTTTAATAACATTCTTTTTGCTTTCAAATTTGCTTTTATACTTTATTTGCTGAATTTCACTCAACTGACAGATATTTACATTTTTAGGAGCAAGTAGTATGTAATCTTTAATTATTCACTATTACAAATGTTAATTTGTAGTTTACTTGCAACTATCAATAATTTATAGATTTTATTTTTTTTATTTGACATACAGGTTTCCTGTATTTTTCTCTGCAGATTTTATGAACTGCAGTAATGATAAATTGGTTGCACGTTGTTCAGTCATTTGGAAGATATAATATTGTAACTGTGCTGTGTATTATGGCCTCACCATAACACAAGAGCATAGCACAATCTGTTGTGATTTCAATCCGTAATACTATTACAAGAGTATTATGCTGTTCTCTGTCCAAAAAGGTTTGATCAGTTAGCATCAGCCACTCAATGCAGCCTCAGAGATGGTGACCCAGTAAAGCTCACTTTTGTGTATTCTAAGCATTTGAGGCATTGTCACGGTTTCAGTGTCATATTTGCTTAAAGCAAACAAACAAAAAAGTTCTTAAATTCCTTTTGGGAGAGATACCTGAGACAGAAAGAATAAATGTAATTAAACTAAAGGAAAGTTGTTGCCAGTTAAATGAATCGATACTCTTATCACAACTCATTAATCAATGAACCAAAGAAGGTACCCGAAGACCAGAAGTCAGTATAGTACTGTACCTCACAAGATAAGCCGGAATAACCCAATGGGCATTCACATTTCTCAATCAAGTAAGCCTGAGGAGTCATCCCTGATACAGTGCCTCCTTTAGCAACTTCCATCGAGATCTCAGAAATCCTAGGGGAAAAAAAATACAAATAATAGAGCAAGCAACTCAATTGAGATCAATCAAGCACTAGCCCAGTCCCAGCTGGTTCACACTCAGCTGGCATGGAAACAAAAACAGTCTTACTTGGCTGTTTGCTGTCTTCTTGATCAACAGCAGAAAAAAAGCACTATTTTTTTCCTCTCCTAAGGAACAAGAAAGCTACCACTACTTCCAGTCTCATTTGCTATCTCTAGGCAATAGTATAACTAACTTTTCTCTCCTGTTTGATTCTATCTCTCTTTTTTTTTTTTTCAATTTCTTTTCAGCCAAACTATTAACAAAAGCTCATATCTGATTCTTCACTTGGAGGGACTCATTAAGAAATTGAAGTCACATATTAAATGCAGTTCCAATTTATGACTCTCAGAGGTATGGTAGTAAAATTGTTCATTTAATGAGCTTTTAATGAGGCAACTATTTCAAAAAATAAAATCTATTCTCAGCAACTAAAGCAACCTAACAAGCTCTAGAGCAGACTTCAAAGACATTGGACATAAGCCCTTTTAGCAGGAATTTTAATATCTGTAGTCAGATATATGTTTTTGGGGGTGGGTTTTGGTGTGGGTTTGCTTTATTTTTTTATTTTTCTTATTTTTTTTATTAGAAATAATGTAGACATATAAGCAATTTAGAGTAAACAAGAAATACTACTACAGAAGCATCTGCTAGTATCAGAAAGGGACATGTTTTATGGTAGAGTTTCTCACATTTTAACTGTCAAACACTTACTTGATCATATTTATACTAATACTCTTGCCTTCCAACTACTCCTTGTCTTTACAGCACATATACTGACCAGCCAAACAGGGTTGAATATATCACAGACAAGGACACCCAGCATAATATCTAATGAAATATACTTAATCCTAATACACCACAATGCTGTTCTTTTAACTTACTTCTTATTTTTGGGGGTTGGTAGTTTGTTGAAATGAATGCTATGATCTGGAACCCTTTACTGTCTTTGAAAACCAAGAAGGATATGATAGTGTAAATTTTAAAGCTTCAAGTATAATGCCAAGCTAAGAGAAAATGTCACAGAACGTGTGACTAACCAGATGAATAAATGTTGGTAATGCTGCTGGATTCTGTTCATTAAGTGTCTGTGAATAGTGCTAATGCAAAGGAGCTCACAGAACTGCTCGTCTTCTCCCCATGCTCACAGTATATCTACTCCCAAATCTTGATAACTGAGTGGCTGAGTGAGGCTTTTCTACACATTGGCATATCGGCACCAATGTCAGGATGACTGCAGGAAATGCGAACACCCACTGCTGAATTAGATGAGACTTTTGTGATTGAGCTTTTGTGGGCAGACACACACCTCTTGATAGCTTATGTCAATGTAAAATCCCCAAATCATCTAGTAACTTGAACCCTGTTCTTGCTATCTGAACACAGGGGTTCAGTGCATCAGAGAAATTGAACAAAGAAAAACCCAAGCAAACAAAGCCAGGTCAAAACAGAAGACCGAAAAGAAGACAGCAAACCCATACAGATCTGTCAATGTAAACTTACATTGAAATCTCTGTACACTTAATGGAAAAACAAAATGAAATCTGCCTCCCCATCATCTTCAAGGCTGAGGCAATGGTCTGTATGCTGCAAAAAAACTATTTGCAGTCAGAAAGCTGTATTTACATAATAATATACTCTGGGACCACAAAGCTACCTGCTGTTAGTGCAAAAATGTTACTTAAGGAAGGTCGGGCTTGGCTGATTCCTGGAAAATGTCTAATAGGCAGCAGTCAAACAACTGCTACCTGATCAGTGTCAGGGATATTGAAATAATTTACAGTCAAATTGAAAGCATACTTCCAATTCAAACTAATTTATTATCACAGCCCAGTTGCCTAAAAAGCAAAACAAAATCTAATAAAAGAAATGTTTCAATTTAGAGCGGCAAATGTGAAAATGAGGGCAACAAAGTGGAACAATATAGGAAAAAATATTTAGCTTTGAATTCTGAGCAGAAACCTCTAAATCACTAGTAATGCTGCAGCTTTGAAGCAGAAGCAACATTAGCACTGCTGCTGAACTATATAAGCTAATACAGTGCTAATGCTAGAACCAGGCTATTTTTGTTTCCAACTGTTGCTGCTGCTTTGACTTAATTTTAAAATGCTTTGCCTGTATTTTATCACTTACCTGCAGCTTTTAAAATCTGCAATTGAAGTTAAAGCACTGTTAAAAACTCTGAAAGATTTAAAAATACTTCATATATAACATTTTCCTCAACAGTTTCTTTTGCTTTATACTTTTCAGCTATGCAGTCAGGTAAAAAGAGAAGTTTTGCTATCTTAGAAGAGAGCCCATATTCAGAAAACACAACGCACTATTTAAACAAATGCTTTATTGTAAGTCACTTAACTCTAACCTATGTTTAAAGTTGAGCATAAATATTGTCTTTCAGAGGGTTTCAACCTATTTTTAATAAAAGCCTTCAATTCTTATGCAAGCTAATATCCCACTAACCTTTAAAAACATTTTGGGGGATTTATTTTGTGATCTTAAGCAAAACTTCCTCTGAAATCATTCAAGGTGGTAACCTGGAAAGAATAATAATGTTTATTTTCTACTTAAAGTCTTTGATACCATCTGAGGAATGTTACCTGTGTAACTCAATGGATCATAAAAATCTGCTGTAACATAACCACCTCCAAAATGAAACATGATATTGTATGCAAGGTCATGACTTCAGACTGACAATTACAAGAAATACCAGATCAATTCTGCTAAGTCCTGCTGTCATACAGAATGTCCATTCTGAAATGTGATGCTGTAAAAACCTAATCTGACTGTTTAAGTGTCATGTTGTAATCCTACTGAGAAACTGAAAAGTCTCCCTCTTTCTGTTATATGCTTCATTACTAGGTATCCTTGATAAAATGTATTACATTGCAGGCGTAGTTCAGTCACAGTACATCTCAGAACAAAATCATGAAAATGGAGGCTTGTTTTTATAACTCCACTTACGATGCTGACCTGAGATAGGATTTGTTTTTTGCTTCCACAGCTAGACTAGGATCTGTAGTGCATAAAGTGAAAAGAAGGGAGAAGCAAAGTATAGACATGCTTCTCAAATTTTCCATGTTGTGTTGGAGTTCCTTTCATAACTCATTTAATAGAAATCCCCTGGGCTTATAATAAAATATCCTAAATGGACTGTGTCAAAAATAAATGAAACCAAAGTTCAACATTTATGGCATCTGTTGTTAGTATTTAGCATCTAGCCACTGCAAGCTGAATATTGCAAGATGAATACTTTTCTGTAAATAATACGCTTTAAATAGACACAACAGAAGCAACAATTAATATGATTTCTGCCACACAGTGCTGCAAAGTTGCATGATATTTGCGCTGCTACTCACCCACCAGCTCAAAAGGTCATGTTCTTACAAACCTACCTGTAGCCTCAAAATCTAGAAAAAATTTAGCCTATCACTTTTATGACAGACTCATTAAAAGGATCTCTGAAGAGCTTTGGAGTTTATCTCCAATTATTACTGTGCTCTTGCTAATAAATTTTGTTTGCAAAATATATTGTAAATTCATCATTAAAAACTTTTAAGAATAGTCTGCATAATCTGTTCCAGAACTTTTTTACCCCCAGGAATGTTTTTCTCATGTCTAACGTGAATTTTTCCTGCTGCACTTTAAGCTCGCTTCTTTTCTGACTTATACCAGGGGAAAAAAAAACTGTTTTGTTTTTTTTTTTTCTTTCTTTATATGACGACATTTTATGAACAATTTCTAGTTTCTAAATAAATCTGGTTGTCTACCTCTTCTCTTACAGGTCATTTTTTCCAATCTGTGATAATGTTCACTGTTATCCTTTAAAGATTAATATTTTCATCTAGAATTCCAGCATCCTGAATTTGACTCTTTGGATTTACTAGTGTTGGGTGGAAGTAAAAGATTATTTTTTTAAACTTTGTAGACTGGATTCTGTTTGAACATACAACTAGAATATTAGCATTTCTCAACAAGAATATAATTACTGAATCATGTTCACCTGGTGACATGTTGCAAACAACATACCTGTCTTTGAAGAACAAGTAACTAAGTAATTCTTCCTTGTCTGTTCAATTGACTACTTATTTCAAAGTGTAAAATCTTGTAACTGAGCTTTAGATTACAGCAGATTTTCCATATTATTTCTCTCATCTTGTTGTCTGATATCCCCTTCAACTGTAGGAAGCATTATTGTTATTACATCATCTAACTTATTAATGAATAAACTGAAGAGAAAACGATGAGTGCATCTGTGCCTAATATACTGGATTGAGTAGTGTGTCACTTTTGACTTTTTTACAGAATCATGGAAAGACTGAGGTTGGAAGGGACCATGAAGGTCATTTAGTCCAACTTCCCTGCTCAAGCAAGCTCACCTTGAGGATGACACTCAGGATTGTGTCCAGATGGCTCATGAATATCTTTAGGAAAGGAGACAGCATCTATGGACAACTTATTCCAGTGCTTAGTAACCCTCATAGTGAAGAAGTTCTTCCTCATAGAATCACAGAATAGTTAGGGTTGTAAAGGACCTTAAGATCATTCAGTTCCAACCCTCCTGCAAAGGGCACGGACACCTCCCACTAAACCATGCTACCCAAGGCTATGTCCAACCCGGCGTTGAACACTGCCAGCGATGGAGCATTCACAACTTCCCTGGGCAACCCATTCCAGTGCCTCACCACCCTTACAGGAAA
>JASSUY010051675.1:44758-66323 GCA_032466535.1 Forpus xanthops | reverse complement strand
CCTGGAGCATCACATTTCCAACCAGCCCTTCCCTGTTGGTGAGGACAAGGTCAAGCATGGCACCTCTCCTCCTCGGCTCCACTATTACCTGCAGAAGGAAGTTGTCTTCCACACAACCGAGGAACTTCCTGGATAGCTTATGCCAGGCCATGTCATCCTTCCAACAGATATCAGGGGTATTGCCATCTCTAAGTGAGAGTTCCTGTCATAACTGTGTTCTACTGTTTACTACTTTAGACATCAAGAAAGTACTCAATACATTTGAATTTCAGATCAGCCTTGCCTTACATAGTAGAGAGTTTGCTGGTTTAAACATGTCTAATGCCATTTGATGCGCCTGAAAATATCTGAAATAGCCATCTACAGCTGGCAGAACCCTGTCTCTCTCAGTTTACAACTCTGAATCAGTTCTGAAATAGATTACAGTACCAAAACCTAAATGACATATGGACATACACTTGTTTAGATATGAGCATAAATATTAATCCATAGGCACAACATAATCAATAGGTTTCTGATTATGTTTCAGAACTATGTAAACTATATAAACTATGTTTCTGCTTTGTGCTGCCACATAGGTCAAAAGAAATTTTTCCAGAACTGTTGCTGTCATGGAACTTGATTAAATTTTATGACTTGTCAGTCTTTTACAGCGTTTCATCTCCAGCCTACCAGCATATGATGGGCAAAATTGAAATAATGAAAAAAACTGTGTCAGATCATGATAAATCACTCCATCCATTGGGAAGAGAAGGATGTGCACCTTGATTTCACAGCCCAAAGTATCTTTATCCAACTGATGCTTGTGCATGGCTTTGGCTGATTTACATTTGAAGACAGTCCTTCTATGCTTGACATGCTTTCTAGCAGTGATATGTCTGACCATATGAGGGGACCGAAATAGCCATTTTCCAACAGAAATAGCTCCTGCAGAATGTAACTGAGGAGCTGGCACAGCAGCAATGGTAATCCGTAGTCTCAATGTGTGGTTAGCGTTTGTTTAACAGAGAAATGGAGAGATCCACTCTACCTAATTTGTCAGTCCAGCATAGGCCTGAAAGCCCTCTTCTACAAAAAGTTGGAGAGCTCTTTGTTTGCTCTGATGGATTATACTCTCCCATTCTTGGACTTAAATGAGCTTCAAAAAGCTTTTTTTTTTCTTTTAATTAATATAATAATAATTAAAACCAAACTAAAACTAAACCAATCAATCCAAAAACTCTAAACTACAAAATCCTAAACAAGAAAGCAATAACAGTGAAAATTAACAGACTACTTGAATCATGTGAAATCTATTCTGAACAATAAGCACCTGTGACCCTTGCATAAACCTGGGTAAACTGTATCATATACCAGCAACTATATTACAATGCATTGGAAAGCATAATTCCCCCACATGACTAGCTTGCCCTTTCCTGGATTTTATATAGCTTTACTTTGGCTTGATGTGAGTTATCCTATCACTGTTTTTCTTACCTACTTATTTACCTTTAATGCCTTTACTCTGATTGTCTAGAGAAACATACTGCTCTCTCCACTTCTCAAAGTATAAAGAGGAAAATGACAGCTTAAATGTTTGGCTATTTTCTAGCTACCTCTCAGTGCCTGACTAAAAGATGCCAGCAGGAAACAGAATTATCACATTACATGGCTCAGCAGTGTCGTACTCACCCACATGCGAATCAGCCCCCTTGCCTCACTGCACTGTGTAGTCAGGCCAAAGCAATAGCAATTGCTGCAGCCAAGTGGGTTTCTGGCAGAGAGACCAAATGTACCAGACTTGCACCTGTCACAGTGGACCCCTTCCACATTAAGCTGGAAAAGAGAGAACATTTAAAACCATACAAGATAAAAAAAGAAGACAAGCTTTGTTTTGAGGTAGTAATAAGAAAATCATACAGAATTAATAGTAACAGGGTGCAGAAACAAATAACAGTAAGTGTAAGGAAATATTCAAGGATCTGTCTGGCTTCTTACTGTGTGTGTATGCAAACGTACACGGTTAATGTAATTGAAGCATTTCCATTTGAATTCACTCAGAGCTACTGCTCTGAGCAATGGAACTGGCTTCAAACTGACAGTTGTAAGCACAGTAAAATCAAGTGGCACTTTGGGCATGACATGCTCAATAACTGACTGATAAGAAAAAATATGTCCTTCTGAAATTGCCAGAGTTAATCAAGCCTTTTGTGTAACAGGAATTAGCTTTCACAGGTTAGAATGTTTGAGGTACAGTACTAAATATTCCTCCTGAGGAACATATTTTAATGGAAATATTGTAGAGAAAAGTTTTCCCCTCTGTGATTGTTTTCCACATCACTGAACAGTATTAACAAGGCTGAAACGTTTCAGTGTTGCAATGTCAATGCTTTTATTTTCTTTTTTTAATTAGTCCAAATAAAAAGCTATACCAGATAGGGTCAGATACACAATAATTTATGCATAGCCTTCTAAACCCATTTTCATACTGTGATTAAGGTACTTAAAAGAAATCAACAATATGAAAGCTCTGGTTGGCTTTTCCTTAATGCATCCACTCCCCCTTTTATTTTTTCCTCTTGAGAGTAATGTGAAGAAGCCAATCTAAAGAACAAATTCAACTTTCTGAATGTTATACAGGAAACCAACAGATTCCCACAGATTTACCATTTTTTAACCCTCATTTCTACATGTAACCATGCAGCTCTCTCAGCAAATGTGCCTACACTGTACTTAACCTAGGTTTTGCTGCTTTTTGTTAGGGCTGACAAAGGGGCTCCTGGGCCTTTGGAAGCTCATTTCTGCAGCTAAAACAGCAGGCTTAAATGGAAACAATTACCATTCTATAAAAATCTAGCTTCCTCAATATCTAACTCCTTCAGAAAAGTTACACAAAAGGTTAATAACCCTAAATTTAAACTCGATACCAGGTTTAAATTCTGAACAAAGAAAAAAAATCTGCTGATTTAATTCAGTATTATTTGTTCATTTTCTCTCATAAATTGTGAATTATACTTTCTTTGCATTTTGTTTCATGTAAATTTCAGTTTCTTATCAGTAATCATCAGCTAAATACATACCGTTAATTTGCACTCACAGAAACAGAGAAATAGTTGTATTGGTTTTAAAATGATACACAAAAAACCAGTTCTACAGTTCTATTTAAATATGCCATAAGCCCCCATTCTTTCTACTTAATGCTTGTAACAGCTACAAGAAAAACAGTGCCATACTAGACATAAGTCAGAAAAGGGGCGCTCAAATGGTTAAAGGGGTTAGTACACATCATGCATCTGGAGAAGCTAAAAGAATTGAGATATGTCCGTCTTTTCATTTCAGGAATGACATAGGACAAATAACACAGAGTTTTAGTGAGATTAACTAACTTTAGTTTTTGTTTGTTCTCACCATCAAATGGATCAGTATATGTTTTCTCTTCAAATACATTAGAAAAATGGGAGAGTGGTCAAGCAGTTGGCACAAAGAGGTTGTGTAATACTCATCCTTGAAAGTACTGCCTCAGCAATGTCTTCCAAACAATGTACCACACCTCTACAGGTCTCTTTCAAATGGATTTGTTCTACAGTTCCTTCATTTAGTCTATCCCTTAAATACAAAATGAAGTGACTGGTGCCTATTTAACAAAAGAATTACCTGGCAATTCAATAATTTAAATTCATCCCCACTTTACTAGCTTTTTGTGTCAATATAGTCCCTAAAGAAGAAGAACGAATCAAAAACAAAGAAGGAATCTCTAGAGGTCACTTTTAAAAACTTCCTCCTTAAAGCAGGCCAACCCCCAATACTAGGTCAGGATACCTATGACTCTTTCTAGCCAGCTCTTGAAAACTTCCAAGATGGGGATTTCACCTTTCTGGATAATCCGTTCCAGTGCTGCATAACCCTCCTAGTGACTTTTTTTTCCGAATATCCAACCCAAAATTCCCAAGCTGCCATTTGAAGCTGTTGTCCCTTGTCACATCTTTTGCTACTACTAGCAGGGTCTGATTCCAAGAATTATTCCAAATAAGAATGCTACAGGTGATAATGCCAAAAGTCTTTGCTTTAGTGGTCCTGAACTGTATCTGGTCTACTCAGAACATTTACTATTGCAGTGAATTCTACTCTTAAAATTACTGTTATTGACTCCCTCCAAGTAATGTTCTAGAAAGAACTAGCACTGTGACATACTGTTATTACTGAGGTGTTTGCTTTAATTTGCCAAACATCTGAACAAGAATTGTATTGAATGGGGCTAAATTGGCAATAGTTCTGTAAGAACAGGAAGAAATACAAAGTGAGAAGAGAGCCTATGTGGATGCTATCCTGGCAAATGTTAGTATATGAAAAAGCAACTGCTAAGTACTTAAGTCTTCCTTTATGTTAAGAGTCCTCCCACAGTAGTTAGCAAATGCATTATGAAAACCAGAGAGATTTGTCTGCATGTATTGTTGGAACTGGCAAGTAAAAATGCAAATGAATTGTGGAATAAACTTCTCAGCAATTTAACATCAAATTACAACCTTCGTTGTCCTACCTTGCAGCTGCATTGGCCAGTATGATCAGCACATGAGCACTTCCCCAACTCTGTATCACAGCTCTGTGGATCGGTCCCTGCCAGAAAGCACTGACAAGCAACACACTGCGGATAATTCCAGAAACCCAACCTGCACTCAGTGCATTTATCTCCAGAGAATTCAGGGCGGCAGAAGCAACATCCTGTATTCAAGTCACACTGAGAACTCAGGGCTCCCACGAGGCTGCAGTCACAGGGCTAAAGAGAGGAGAAACATGGAGCAAATTGAAATTGTGATTCTGAAAAAAAAATCCAAAACCAACCCAACCCAAAACACCAAGACACAAATGAAATACCAACACCCTTCCCCAAAATCCAAACTCAACAAAAAAGCAACTCACCCATCTCAAGTATCTAAGTGAATTTCCACTGCCTGAAAGTAGCATATCTGAATTATACAGCTAGGCATTTATATTTATTCACCAAGGGCTAAGCAATCGTACTAAACACATTTACAACACTGTGGTTGGTTGTTTTTTTCTAAATGGATATTACTTATCATAAGTTAGGTACTGAAATCAAATAAATCTAAAAGGATCAAGGACACTGAGATACTTCATGGACAGGATTAACTTGAAAACTGTAAGTGCTCTCTGAAAAGTGCTTTCTATGTAAATCCTTTGCAGGGCATGTTCAGACCACTTTGCTAAAAGTGGAATCGCTCAGGGGCAGAAGTCCCAGTGCCATATAATTCAATCTTTATTACCCATCCAACAGACTGGTGACTATTCTTTGTATTCTTTATACTGTATACAGTAACTTTCTTCATACAAACAGGACCCCTAGATTACAGCAATTTACATGATAAGGGGTAGAGATTTAGTCATGTGGTGTCCTGGGAAGTAAACCTGCTCACAGAATGAGACTTGTGCAGGCAGGCGATGATAGAAATACATGATTTTCCAGGGAGTCTAGATGATGAATATAGAAGTAAGCAGCAGGAAAAGCTGAAAACTTCCAAAGAACAGAAGAATTCCTCAGTGCTATCACTGTAACTGTACTGCAGAGTTAGCACAGGACATTTGCTGTGATCACTGGCGTGACCAGAATCTCATACGGAGAAGTTCAGCTTGCAGAAACAAACTCAGTGCCAGTAGTGCAGGTTACCACAGTAACTGGCATGGATAGACTTGCTAAAATTAAGGACACAAAGCTGAAATCGAGGATGAAAATGTGAATTCAGTTTCTAAGCAAAACTTTATTACATGAATACATAACACACTTTTCTTCTGATCTGAAAAGGCTATTTACAAAGAAGGCAGTTATGTGCAGGAAACAGTCAAATTCAATCTTTACTGAGTGTCGGAGAAAGTATTTAACTACTGGTTAAATGTCTGACTGCTAGACTACTACCTAAGCTAAGAAATAAAACCTGACAGAAAGAACCTTATTGTGAAAGATACATTTGAACATAAAGCTTAGAAGGCAAATTGCTCACTATAAACTGAAATAGCTTGGTGTGCAATATCAAAACCTAAATTACAATGTGATGTTATGTTTGCTTTGCGAGCAAGCAGTTTTGTGCAATGCTCTCTATCCCCCTGAGTTATGACATCCCTGGAAATCTTGTACAAAGAGCGCAAGCAGCAGATTCACATCTCACTTTGCAGAAATTAGCTGTAAGATACTGAAAGAGATGTGGGCTGATAGATCATTATTAATTTAGATGGTGCCATGGAACTGTCATACTAATGTGCTCACATAAAAGACAATCAGAGAATATACTCCAGAGCTCAAACAGAGGTCTTCAACCTCATTAGGCTGGTTTCAGAAGCCAAGAGTCTATATCACATCAGCACAGCAAAGGTTTCACAAGAGGAGTTTTCAATACACACAAAAAAGAAATCATTCTCAGTAATTGCTCTGCAGCCTGAGCTACATGGCAGACAGCCGTTTAAGAAAAAGCATTAATGGTGTATGACCATGTTCAGACAAGACACAGTTTTCTGGAGTAATTGCATCCGTACAATAAATCCCTCATCATCAATAAGAACAGCAGAGAGAAGACAGCATTTGAACTTCTCCCTGTCACCAGTTTTCAACCTTAACCAAATACTGTTCCCCCTAATTCAAAGGAAGGACATTAACAACAGCTTTCATGGACTCTGACATACGATCATTGTTTCCCTATTTCTTCTCCCCTTTCCCTTCAGAGATTTTAACTGTGTGTGAAACATTGGAATACAGAGTATTTGAAGGCTAATGAGAAGGTTTGTTTCACCTTTAAGAGCATAGGAAAAATGTGCATTTTACAGCTAAGGTGTCTGATTCTTTTCTTCTCTCTTCCATATCTTTTGTGCAAAAGTTGAAGCCATTCTCAAATAAGCTTCAAGTACAAATTCCCAGCGGTATCACAATTAGGGCCAAAGTAAATTTGTTCTACAAAAGCACTATCAATTACCTGTAATCACACATCTATATACATTGTACAGTACTGTGGTAATCTCCTCAATCACTATAAAAAGGCTCAAGCAGGCCACTGAGCCAGTGTGACAGCAGCATAAACAGGGTGTTTGGTGTTGCAGGCTGCATACCTGAGACAGAGGATCTGTAGTGCTCACAGATTGCCAACATCTACACTGCAGCCTGACACCTAAAGTCGCAATGCAGACAAACCATGATTTACAAACCTAAAATTGTGTTCCATCTATAAATTATTGGTTTTGCCCAATGGAAAAGTGGTAACACACAGAGAGTAAACAGACTCACTCACCTTGCAGCCGCTGACAATGTTATGGCCCCAGTGATTTGGTGCACATTTGTCACACATCTCTCCAACAGTATTGGGAGGGCAGATACAGCGGCCACTGATGGGATCGCAGTTATTACCGAAATGTGAACAATCACAGGCTTCATGGGAGACAGAAAAAAATTAAGCAGATGAAAAGTTACCCCTTTATGTAACAGCTGGAGGGCAGACACTAATGGGGTTAGGATTATTCCAACAAAGCTTTTATCATACAGTGAACTCAGGATCTGTGGACAGAGTTGGGCAGGAAAGGTAAGGTAAACCCAGAGAAACAACAGCCAGGAGCAGTGCAACACAGGTTAACTGAAATTAAAGTAACTGCAATAAGAACAGAATAGGGAAAATAAAGGCACTGGCTGCAGAAGGGCAGACACCTCTGAGATGGCATACTCATGTGACATAATTGTGGGAGAACTGCTGTCTGGGCCCAAGCTGTCCTGTGCAAGAAGACACCTGAGTGCTTCTGAGCCCTCTATACAGGGAGCCTGCAGTGTATTTAACCTCTTCCACCACCCTAAGCCAACCTCCTGAAATTTCTGCTCATGTAAACAGACTTTTCTTAAAGGGCTAAACTGGTGTTTTAGCTGCCTTTTCCTATTCTATTCCTGAGTTCAGATTACATGTACTCGGCCTTGGGAAGACAACAATGTGCCTCCTCACAGGAGGCTCAGATTCGTTGAAGACTTTATTCAATTAAAAAAACTTTTGTTTTGGAAGTGGTCTTTGCCCATAAAGCATTATTAAATTAAGAACTTATGGTGGCAAATGAAGATTCAAGGTATGCAAATCATAAGTAGTTACAGGGCACAAGATGACACCTGATTGATTGGAGGGGCAGAACTGGTGCATGGGTATTTTCATACACCCTGTTAACATTACCCCTTAGGTCAGAGCAAAAGCATCATAAGCAAACGATGACCGTTGAAGTGATAACCTGTTTCTTGGGGTGTTTACAGAGCAGTGTGATGTAACATTCATTACTGAGGTTTGCATTTATGTTCTCTTCCTTTACTGTATGAAATACTTCAAAGTAAAACTGGAAAACGTGATGTGAAAAGACAGCTCCTATCTACAGTTCAGATAAGAAGTGATATTTATTTTTCCCCACCAATACTTCCAAAATAAGGTAATTGATGCAACGAAAGCAGTAAGTTTTGTCTCCATCATGCCAGGAATAAGACATTTTGCATGCTACATAAAAATTTTTCCCACACTGGGGTTTGAAGATGCTTTAGAAAACATCTCTCACTGGAAGACCGAGGCTTCTGGATGTGAATGCTCTTGTGGACTTTCAGTTCTCAGAAAAAAATGGTTGAAAAGGTTGTGGAGGGTAAGAAAGTGATACCACCAGTATTTTTTGCATTTTTTACTTTTATCATTATTTAAAAAAAAATGGAAAAAATAGAACACATTTGTTGCAAGCAATAGTGAAATACAAACCTCTTCTGTATCTTTGCTGCTAGAATGTCAACACTAATTGATGATGCTTTGGGTGGTTTTTTTTAAGACTTCATGTTTTTTTACTGTGCAAGTATAAAAATCAAATTATATACCTTTTGGATAAATGCTAGATAAAAGACATCCAATATTTTATTTGATACTTAACTGTCACTATAGAATTTGGTTTCTGCACACTTCTTAGCATGATTTGATATACTTTTATTAAATTTCTGATTTTCTCTGTGATTCATAATTTAATTCTTTTTTTTTTTTCTTTTTCTCATTTGAAGCAATACATAACAAGCTGACTAAAAATGAGTGGGGAAAAAAAAGCATTTTGAAAATTGAATTCCTTTCCATCTGCTGTATTAACTTCGGAGCTTTTAAAAAACTAAATGCTCTAAACATCTTTACCTGTTGCAGTATTTAAAATATTTGATAACCACAGGCAGATACTTTTCTATTTAAAATATTGTTTGGATTACACTACTTCCCCATTTCATCACTGTTCCTCAAACTCTTATTTGAAGTTTGTCAAGACAGCAGTTAAAATTTTTATGTGAAATCTTGTTACCTGCCCTCACATTTTCCTTCCCCAACTGTGTAAAATTGACATTTTTTTGTATTTCACAATAGTGATGTGCTTTTAAACTGTGAAATGTCAGAATAAGAAACTAATCGTGAAGATAAATGATTACATTTTTTCTGTTGTATGTGGGCTAAGGGCTTTAGGACTACAGTTCTGATTTGCATTTTATTTCAGTTCTCCCATCAATGAGCCTATTAATCTTTTCCTTTTCCAAGGTGCCAAAGTGTTTGCATTTTTTGAGGTAGTAAACATTTTTCGAGCCCTTCCTTCCCATGGGAAAAAAACACCATATAGAGTAATGCTTTCAAATATGATCGAACACCCAGACTGGCTCAAGATTTATCAACACTACAGGTGAAACTGAGGTTTGATGTGGGTCTTGAGGCCTCAGTGCTCCATCCATAATAAAAGGGAGTAGAAAAAGGCAGAGAGATAGGCTTGCTATTCCTGCTGCCATTTTGGATGGGAAAGGAGGAATAGGACACTGTACACAGTGATTCTGCTTCTGAAAAGTATACAGTTTATGCCTGAAGAATAATAGCACTCTGCCGTCAGCAAAGAATGCTGAGGAGCCATGGCCATTCAGGCATTCCAGCAGCCAGCCACACTAGACAACTATCTACATATCCCCTGATCACACCTAAATGACTGTATGAGACTTTAAAAATGCAGTTCAATTAGCAAAGATGGACATTTCCTTATGAAAAGATCTAGCAATTTGGTTCTTTTCAATGTCAGTACTACTTTAAGGGCAGGAAGCATTAATTTCACTGTTTGACCTAATGTCCAAAAGGACTAAACATAAATGTAAAAAAGTGGTTGTACGTATTTATGTCTGATGTTATGAGTTTCAGCATCTGGAAAAGCATACTTGTCATGTATTTACACAAGATACGTGGCAGATAATTTTATCTGAAGATCTGGTTGTACACAAAAAGTATATAAGTAAGCAAGATCCTAAATATTACTGTATAGAAATTTAATAAAAGAGGATCAGCCACGTAAGGACAGCGAAAAATCTGGGATAAAAGTAGAAGCAGAGGGATTTTTTTTGTTCTGTTTTTATTTTTCTTTTTTCTCCTGTTCATATCCTTTCAAGCTGATGTGATTTTGCAAGTACCTAACCAGCATTCTATGGCACTCTTAACGTAACTAAGTACTAAGTATAGGTACTTCATAGAAAATTTTTTGGCAGAAGGTACTCGGAGAAAAGGGCATTCCTGTTCCTTCTAAATGTGGTTGATGAACTGTAAACTGAGATTAAAATAGCAGGAATTGCTTGAGTCATTTGTTCTTGCCAATCTCTATCCTTGCCAACTGAACTATTTACAAGACTGTGAAAATGCCTACCTATCAGAAAAATTTGCAAGGCAATCCAAACCCAGCCCATCTAGAATTTTAGTAATAAATAAACAAAAAAAAAAAAAAAAAACCACCCCAAATAAATAAATCTGCAACTGGCTGCAAAAAATTTACATACGAGTACAGCCTCCTTCTTCAAAGTTGTAAAATCCATGAGCACAGCGGTCACACTTCTTCCCTGTCACTCCAGGCTGGCAGTAACACTGTCCATCTCCATCACAGTCGAAGGACTTGGAACCAAAAGAGTTGCAGTTACAGGGAACACATCCTCCTGAAGACTGTAAACCAAATGTTTCAGGCTGCCATAGAGAAAGGAAGAATAGTTACTACATGAAATGATTACTAGAACAGAGGTGAGAGAGTAGCAAGATCAGGGTGGTTCTTTCCTCTTCATCATTGAAATACTGCTATTATCAGATTGAATTGTAGCAATAAAACACTGGAGCAAGGACACTAAATACCCTACATGTCTGAAAAATAATACAGATTTCAGAATGTTAACTGATGTAACTGGCATCTCCCATGAGATTGCATTTCTGCAAGTACAATTCCCACAAGAAATGGAATGTATGTCAGTGCCATATACACATCCTGTGTCGCAGTTGTAAGATTATGTCAGGCAGAGTTTGTTGCTAAGAGAGTGAATTGAAATTCTTAGTTATGAATGGAGATTAATTCAACCGGAAAGTTTATGAACAACTAGATTTTATCTCCTCTGACATGGGGCAATATCTATATACAGTATTCTGTCAGTGGAGGGCATTTCTTTTTAATGATATTTAAAAATAACTTTAGAAGAACACAAAGTATTTGTGTACAAGTCAAGCAAATAATGGGAATTTTCTATTTTTAAGATAAAGCCTCTTTCTTTGGATTATGTCTAAGACTGCGATGGAAATAATCAATAAGCCTCTGCTCCTCTTCTCTTTTCATTCTTTGCTTTCTTTTTTGCATTGAATAAAGTTCCTACAGAACCAGGTAGATGTTATCAACTAAAGTAATAAATTTCCTTCTTAACTCTACTAATGGCATGCAAAAAGTATACTTGTAAAAAAGAGAAGACACGTGTTCATTTGTAATATGGAGCTCAGCACAAAGCTTTTAAACCAACAGACTCCATGGGTTTTGCTGCACCAGCTAACAGAGGCTCCTAGGGGCAAATCACACTTGATATTCAAATTCCGAACTCAGTCTTGAGCTGAAGTGACTTAAAATTGTAGTACTTTTCTACCCTTTTTTCAGGTCTGGTTTTCAGAGAATACTGAAATCCAATTACAGAACTATCAGACTTCACTAGCTAAGCAAAATGTTAAAAGAAAGATATTAAAAAAGATCACTGCTGATGAATATAAATGGAACAAAGCGGAAAATATTTGCTTTTACAATGTACTACTGTGTGACCCAGGCATGTGGTATTAGATTTTTTTTACCTAGCATACAGCAATACTGATTTTTCATGTCAGTGAAGCTTCACTGATGTACATTTTACGTGTAGTAAAGCACTTAAGAAGAGGTGAATTCCCAGAGACTTCAGCAGGTTTCCATGTGAAAGTCCTGAAATCTGATCTCTGAGGTTAATACCACATTAAAAAAAAAGAATCTGCATATAGGCATTAGAATACAGGACTACATCTATGGCCAGAATTTGGCCCCACAATCATGTGAACCTGAGTGAACATTTTATTATACATATAATAAATAAGTACATTAAATTTTCAAAATCTATATTGAAATGTTTTGCCGATTACATACTTCAAAACATGGTATATGAGAGAAAAAGAAACACTCAACATCATATAATTAAACTCCAAGGTTCAATTAAATATACTGACCATCTCTAAAGGTTTCTTTTCCGCAGGAAGAAGCACACAGAAATGTGAATATGCAAAAATCTCAGGAAGACATTCAAAGGCAGTGGAGTAACCAATGCACAGCATGCATTTCAGTTCTCAATAGAAAGTCTGATAGGATCTAATAAATTCTGTTTATAACACTGAAAACAAGAAAAAGTCTGATAGTAGCACTCCACACAGCGTGAAAGAAGAAAGGATCCCTAGCATGCTGCGTTGTATGCTGTGATGAGCTCCGCACAGTCAAACACATTTTGATCAGCCATGCAAACCCCCAAGTTAAGCTCTCAGCAAAGCTTGTTTGCGCACAGAAATTCTAAGAATTACATTTCGAACAAGAGATAACATCCTGGATGACAATGAGGAAATAAGATGAATTTTCTGAATATGCCATTATATTGTGTCCCTGTATCGGTGTATATGAAGTGTTTGTGTAGGCAACACAGCAACATAATATATGTTAAATGGGTAAAAGCTCACATGCTCCAAGGGAATCCGTACGAGCAAATATGGCATGGGTCCCAGAGTCTGGGTGAGGAGAAGAAACTACAAGGTATTTTTTAAGTAGGTCGTGGTAACTGTGGAGGTTTTCAGTTGCAAGGGAAAAAAATCAAAATTCCTAAAGCACTGCTCTATTAGAACCAATTGCACCGTAAGTACTTCATTTTAGAAAGTAAGTTTCTTTGTTGGCATGCAATAAACTACGAACACTTCTGTCATTTTGGGCATTACATTCAATAAATGGGCACCTCACCCAGTTAAAAATGGCTCAGATAACTGGCCACATCCACTAATAAGGACTTTTAACATCAGTTATGTACGATATTTTAAGATTAGAACTTAACAGTTTGCCTCTGGGGTTGATCCTTCTCGCAAACTCCTTCATTTTTTTGTTCTTGAATTATTAGAAGAGGAAGTGTCCTACTTTCAGTTAAGGCACAACTGGAAGTCTTATCCTGCCGAAGGCCATGAAGATCCAACTGATTCCACTGATGTGTGTATATATATATATATCTATCTATATATATAATCCATACATTTTGTCCATACTGATGTTGATGGTGCTTCTTTTGGACTAACTCTAGTACTTGACTTCTGGCTTATAGTGTCATTTGCACTATGAGAAGCCCTATGAGTGGGGAAGTATCCTAAAAAGCTGCCTGTCTTCTCAGCCTATTTCTTGGTAATTTCATACTGCAGCAGGCCTATTCAAGATAAGTATTTTTATAAAGCCTGTGAGAGCTCCAAACACAAGCAAGTACAAAACTTCAGCCCATGCAATGCACACAGTTTCTGATTACCAGAGTAGCAGCCCGGTAAGCACCCCGTGGGCACCCACTGGCACTGCTGATGCCCCATCTCCGAGGGGGTACTCTGATCTGCTGACTGCTTCGTGCATTTTCTTTTAATTTAGGCACCTCTCTGCTGATTTCACAGTGTCTGCCCATGAATCCTGACTTGCAGGTACATCTTCCTGATATATCACATTGTAGTGACACAGATCCTAAAGCACTGCAGCCACAGGGTATACAGAACAGCTTCTCTGGGGCCCAGAAGTGGCTGGGCTTTAAAAGTGAAAAGGAAACACTATTAGAAAGTAAATATAATGAAACACCACCACATAAAAGAGTATAGGAATAAAGATAGTAGTCAACACAGCAGTAAACAAAGATTAATTCCAATCAACTGCCAATTTTGTAATAACAAGCTGCTGTGTATATTACGCAGTTTGTGCAAACTGCATAAATACCAACTATTTTTCTTCGAACAGACACCTTAAATACTTTTTAAAATAGAGTATAAGTAAACAACTTCAAGAATTACACAGTTTTAAAGGGTGAAAATGATTCTTGTGATTTCTGCAGAGTTATTAATGTGTTTTTAAATTACACACAAAAGAAGGTGTTCTGAGGACACAGGCCTAACCCATGAATCCTTAGGCTGACTAGAGAAATGTGCAGACAGCTATAATGCATTCCTCAGCAGCCTGAAGATAACTCTGTGAAAGTTTTTGAAATACTGTTTTTTGCAGTGATTCATGAGACAGCGAGACAATGTCTAGGCAAAAGACTTTCACCAAAACCAATACATTATTTGAACATACAAGAAGAAATCCTAAGGAAAAAACAAATCCAAACCCATAAAACAGAACATTCACAGCAGAAGTAAACTAGAATCCTGCTATTTTTAAAACCAAATGCTATCAGACAGTTTTCAACTCTCTTCATAGAGTGATTATCCCCAAGAGCTGCAGTATTTTTAATCAATTTATTTATAGCAAACATTCAGAATATAAATCGTATATCATATAATCATAGAATAGTTAGGGTTGGGAAGGACGTCAGATCATCTAGTTCCAACCCCATGGGCAGCGACACGTCCCACTAAACCATGTCTCCCAAGGCTATGTCCAACCCGGTCTTGAACATTGCCAGCGATGGAGCATTCACAACTTCTCTGCACAACCCATTCAAGTGCCTCACCACCCTTACAGTAGTTTCTTCCTCAGGTCCAATCTAAACTTCCCCTGTTTAAGTTTGAACCCATTACACCTTGTACTCTCACTACAGTCCCCCATGAAGAGTTCCTCCCCAGCATCCCTATAAGCCCCCTTCAGATATATATAAAAATGTACTGATATGCATAGTGAGGCTTAAGATACATTCACTGTATGCAAATGCAACCTTCTGTGTTTTGTTCTAGAAAAGTTTTAGAAACATTTAAAACCCAACTATTTCACTTTTCTGTACATAAGAAGAACCCATATATGCTCTTTAAGTGAAAAATTACCAAAAAGAAAAACTTGCCAAACCCAAATGATATTTAGCTATGAGAAGCTATATTATGAAAAGGGATAAAGGGATGAAAGCTGAAAGGAAATACCACTTCTTGTCACTCACCTTGCAGACATCGCACCGGCGCCCAATCACATTGGCTTTACACTTGCACTGGCCTGTCCGAGAGTCACAGATCTCTGAGAAGGAGCCATTGATGTGACAATGACAGGCTGTAGAGGAAGAAAAAGGAGCTGTTAATGTCTTTCCTGAAGCTAAATTTAACAGCCAAATTTTTACAGTGCAGCTTTTGGCACCTTGAGAGATTCAGGAAGGCAGGCCTGAGCAAAGCTGGAAGGTGTCCCTCTCATACAGTAGCAAAGCACTTTAACTCACCCATATTAATTTGAAACTTTGCTACATTTTTTTTTTGTAGTGAGAAATTCTGCCTCAAGTTCATAAACAACTTGTTTTATATCATGATCTCAGATCAAAACTGGATGTTTAGGGCACATTACTGAGTACATGCCCTGAAACTTGTAATGAGCATGTTGGCAATAAGTGAAAAAAAAAAATAAAGGGTACAGACACTACACAGGGTGCATACAGAATGTGGCTATGGCAGACGGGAGTGCTACTGCACCACATACTGGTCTTGCTACCCTGGGGTCCAGTACATGACAATGTCACAGGCAGGAAGTATGGGCAGGCTGAGGACCCATAATAAGGTTACCTCCAGGGGCCTCACTAGAAGGGACAGTAACCTCTTCAGTCCCCCTAAGAGCTCCTCCTCACAGGCAGCAGCATTGAATACAGCTGAAAAAGGGATCAATCATTATCTGCTACTGTGGACCTTTGTCTCAGCAACAGCATTGCAGTTCCCCAAGAAAACACACACAGCCTAACAATGCTCTCTCTTAAGGTTTTAAAATGGCTATGAAAAGGAACTGCTGTTTCTTGAGAAAAATAACAATGCTTTTGGCTTCTAAATTCTTGTATTTTAGGGGAAAATAAATTTTGGGGAAGGATTATATCAGCCTTTATGGTCTTCAGCCATGATTCTTTTGGCATGCAGAGATTGGAAAAAAAATCCCTTTGACACTCAGCACAGAAGAGGGATGTGAATGGATTCACAGGGACCATAACCATGCAGACACCAATTCCATCACCATGAGCTGGTTCCTGCACATCCCTGTTTTCTTCCCCAGAGGAGAATGAATCCACATCTGTTTTTCAATGGACTCTGTAAAGCCAGGCTTTCAATCCACATGTTGCTTTCCTGCATTATCCTGACTGCATGTGCTGTTTTTTTTTCTCAACCTGTCAGTTTCATTTTAAGAAACACTTGAGTCCCAACAGTGAGCACATGGTGGTCACATACTTACATGTCACAAGGTGCCATTTGGGACAGATTTTCTATATATAGACTCTTAGAACAGGAGTTTCCTCATTATTGTACTTGCTACTTTACAATTTTTAATTTTAAATTGAATTTTTTTTTGTTTGTTTTTGTTTTTCTCTGCATTTTTGAGGTATTATGAAAAAGTTCCTTTTTTTTTTTGTTTGTTTGCTTTTAAAATAAAAGTGAAATCATGGCTTGCCAGTCTGTTCATGGCATTATTTTACCAATGTCTGCAAAGATGTCTTGTATTCTGAAAAAGTAACAAAAATACATTGGGCTCTCATACCAGCCTGATAACACCTTCAGAGGTTTTGATCTTTTTCTGTTTTGCAATATATTTTAAAAATGTTTACACTCAATTTTTACATGTTTAATGTAAACATTTTTAAACACATCTGCTATAATTAATGTCACTTCTCTTTTCCTTTTACTCTCGTTTTCCAACACTGAATCTATAATGTACCTCTTTCATCCTGTATACAGCCTTTCTTACCATAATATTCATACCAACACTTCAAGCTGTTCACAGTGATGAATATCACTTGTATACATTTTAAGTATTTTTTCAATTAAAATGGTCAGCAGTGAAAGATGATGAGAAAGCTCAGACTCAGCGAACTACAATTCTCAAGACAAATTAACAGTATTTTACCAAATACTTTGCCAGACCTCAAAAACCAAAGTAAGTCTTATTTGAGCCATTTTGATTATGAGGCATATGATACCACAAAAGTCAAAAAGAAAATTTACACTGATTTTATAAACAGGTGACTTTGCCCTATTTATATTATAAATTACTGCAAATGGCTTACCATGTACTCTTAACTCCACCACTGATGACTGAGTGCAATACAGTAGCTAGGAAAATTTGGAAGTCAAGACTTTGCTTGTTTTCCTTTGCTCTGGGAGTATGTACATAGAGTAGAAACAAACAGTCAGGGCTACTCATCTAATGAACTGTTACCCAATCTGATAAATTGTATTTATCTCACCTAAAGCCTTCCCATTTGTTCACATCTACTGGGAAAATTAGCTATTGTCCAAGTCTCTAAATAGCTGCTATAATACAACATAGCCTGTCAGAGAAATTTATTTTATTTCTCTTGACCCTTCATTGTCTCTAAATTTGTATAAATATTTATAAGTGTGTATTTATAATCAGACTACATATTTACTCTCCTCCAATAGTCGTACCTTATGCACAGGCACATAGGCACACTTGAGTATTTACTTTCATTCATCTCATGTCATTTAGCTCTATTACCGTCAGCACAACCTCCAGATATTTGCTGCAGCATACTGTGCTATTTTGCAACAAAAACAACCTACTAGAATCAAATCAAATAAGCCCAGGATACTTGCTTATTGTTCTTAGGTTTATGATTTTGTACAGATACACCACAAAATTCAGAGATGCTATAGTGACATGAAGTTGTACTGTCGTTTCAAATGGTTAATGAACATGACAACAGCACTCTACTGAGAAAGAGCAAGAAACATTTCAAGCAATAATTTGAAAGCAAAACTCATGCTTTGCAATACTCCTGGATTTGGCTTTTTAATAAGGAATGAAACTGAAAACAACAAAGTAAAGGCACAGTCCCTCTGATATTGTAGCTGCAGGGCAAACTTCATGGAAGTCTGCAAAGGAAATCATATGCAAAAAAGAAAACCCACATGAAAGCCAAAGAGTAGATGAATATAACATAACGGTGAGCACAAGGCTATGAATACATTAGGGGGCTCTCCTTGTCGGCTATACTAACAACAAAAGCAAAGCTTGCAATTCTACATTAAATATGTATTTATTTTAATACTTTTTTTTTTTAATTGTATGTTTTCTGAACTCTCGTCATACTACATCTCTTTCTCATGCAGTAGCTGCCACTGCTGTAGAAATGTTCAAATCAACAGTCCTATCAATGTCTCAGGCACAGAGACAAGCTACTGGAATTTTTGAAATACACTTCTTTTTAAATCACACCACACACTTAACACCCTAACTTGTACGACATCATTCATACCAAGGTGTTAATTTGTGCAGGGAATATATGCAATTGTCCAACTTTTATCTGGAATTTTCCAGTATGGAAAGCATTTACACAGGTATATGATAGCATCATTATTTATGACTTTATATCAGGCTTATTAGCCTTAGATGAGAAACCTGTCAACGCTGTACATCTCACAGTCTTAGGTGGTCCAACTGAACTTATTATTTTCACTGTCAAACTGCAAGCCACTAACAGAGTTAATCCTGAAAATGGATGTCAGTGGCTCAGACTTTCATGCAATACAAGTGCTTGCAATACTGCAGAAGTTTCCTATGATCCTACACACACAGCAGGAAGACAATGGCCCAGCTCTTTTACTTTCATAATTTTATCCTGATATAACACCTTTGTATTCAGTGGAGTTAATCTGCCCCATAGCTATGTTCTGAATTATGCCAGCAATGGCTCAGAGAGCCACTGACTCCTACAGATGCAGAAGCTCCTGTTCCTATCAAATCTTCCACCTGCTCTCAATGATTTTTTTGCGAGAGAAGCTGGGGTTGATACTTAACATGCCACCACTCTGCTGAGATGCGGTAGCTTGCTGCAGTGCTGGGTATCTTCCTTCAGAGCACCTTGGAAAAACTGTCAGCAGATTTCAGACTGCTTTGCAGGGAGCAGAAGAATCTTGCCCTGTAAGAGGCAGCAGTTCCCAACACTTATAGAGGTTATGTAGGCAGAAGGGAGGTCACAAATGCTGCCAGAGTTGGGTCCCTCAGTAACTGAAGTATCACTCTCTCCTTTCAGCACCTATTTCACTACTTAATGGGATTTTCCTGGATGGCTTATGGCATTTATAGTGCAGCGTTTATATTGAATCGCTTTCATTTATTTGTATTTATTTTCATAGATCTGACATTTACCATAACCTTTTGCATTCATGCAATGCTCTACTCTCCAAGGTGTTTTCCATGTCTCCTTAACTACTGCTTCAACTACAGCAGAAAGTTTTTAATATGTTCTTCTTTCTATTTACTTTGAAGCCCCCCTTTCCAGGTGCGGATGCAAGTAAAATACTATTATTATTAGAGGTGTAAGTATACTGTATCATTCTCCTACTCACACAGACAGAGGCACAGTCTTTCTCTCAGGAACATGGTTATAGGATAGATCAATACTGTCAAGAGTAGTAAAAGTTTATTACTTACGTTGACAGTTCCTTGCATCAAGAGCATCGCCAAAATATCCGTCAGCACACCTCTCACAATATTGGCCTGTTGTACCTGGCTTACATATCAGGCAAGCACCAGACAAGCTGTCACAGCTGCCAGGAATGGAGAAATCAAGGTTGTCATTACACTGGCATGGCTGGCATGATCCCCCTGGTATTAGTGGCTGTCCAAAATAGCCTTCTGCACACCTAAGGTAAAACACATTATCAGTTAGGACCCCTAAATAATCCTCTTATTAGAAATATTTGAATTTGTTGCCTCACTAATCAATAAAAAAAAAAAAATTATCTTCTTTCAAGTATTTAAGTGTCTTTTTCTCCCTCCTTCTCCTTTTTAACAACACTGTAGATACAATACCAGCTGAAATCCTGCCAGTTCTACTAGCAATTAGATTTCAGCGGGAGAAAAATCTTGTCAACGCCACTGAAGACAAGACAAACCATAGGAAAAAATCTGTCTGTTGGCACACTAGAGGAGGGGGATTGGGTTAGATAACTTTAAAGGTCCCTTCCAACCCAAAGTATTCTATGATTCTATGTTAGATGGGGTTCATATTCCAGTACATCCTGCCTAGATGTTCTATGCTCATTTACCAGCAAGCTTGATGATTTTTTTTTTTTTCCCTCCACCCCATTTAGTTGAGAAAAACAGGCTTAGAAAGTAGCGCAGACATAAACTTGTTCGCCTAACAAGATCCTCCTCAACTTGGCCTTCCACTGATCTACTGCGTGGTCAGAGTTGTTTAATTAATGGACTGTTAATCTCTGTGTATACGCAAGTTGCAAAAATATTGCCCATTATTACATGCACTATGTTGGTTTGGACTACACCTTTCATATTTTAACAGAGATGCTTAACAATATCACCTTCTTGTCCATCTTGCCCAACAACAATTTCCTGAGAGTATCATGTAAAACAGGTTAGTGAATCTGACCTGAGTGTATATTTGATACAAATTTCTACTCATCTCACAGCCTATTTTCTCTTTATATTCTGGTCTGCTTTCTCTTTCCATTACATTTTCTCACACTTCACAGAAAGAGCAACTTGTAGATAGTGAAGAAAATGAAGAGAAATTGACCACTTCCAGCTAATGAAACTATTCATGTGTAACTCAGATGAACTCCAATTAGTGTACAGAAAACACATTGTATAAATTAATATTTTGTACTATTTGAAATTTGGTTTGAATGCAGTTCTAATGTGCATCAATAACCTCTCTGCTTTGTAATAGCAATGGATGATATGGTCAAACAAGGATTTTGCATACCATCCTGATATGCAGAGGTCCACTATGATTTCAGGATTGTCCCTTCATGCTCATCAAGTTTATCCTTTTCCTTGTACCCAGAATAACTCATGAACCTTCCAACTGGATCATAGAATCATAGAATAGATAGGGTTGGAAAGGACTTTTAAGATCATCTAGTTCCAAGCCCCCTGCCATGGCCACAGACACCTCACACTAAACCATGCCACCCAAGGCTATGTCTAATCCGGCCTTGAACACCACCAGGGATGCAGCATTCACAACTTCCCTGGGCAACACATTCCAGTGCCTCACCATTCTTACAGCAAAGGATTTCTTCCTCATATCCAATCTAAACTTCCCCTGTTT